>PVKA01012143.1:0-58672 GCA_004027165.1 Ctenomys sociabilis | reverse complement strand
TATATATATATATATATATATATATATATATATATATATGGAGAGAGAGAGAGAGAGAGAGAGAGAGAGAGAGAGAGAGAGCGAGCTGGCCTGAAAGTAGAAGGAAGACTACTCTTTCGCCAAAGCAACCAATGAAGAAGAGTAGCCTTGGCCCTCTGCTATCCCGTGGCCGTGGGCCTCAGTAAGGGCCACAAGGTGCCTAAGAATGTGAGCAGGCCGAGGCACAGCCGCCGTCGCGGACGTCTCACCAAACACACCAAGTTTGTGCGGGGCATGATCCAGGAGGTGTGTGGCTTCGCCCCCTATGAGCACCACGCCATGGAGCTGCTCAAGGTCTCCAAGGACAAGTGTGCCCTCAAGTTCATCAAGAAAAGGGTGGGGACGCACATCCGCGCCAAGAGGAAGCGTGAGGAGCTGAGCAACGTGCTGGCCGCCATGAGGAGGGCAGCTGCCAAGAAGGACTGAGCCCCTCTGGAATAAAGCTTTGCAGAAAAAAAAAAAAAAAAAAGACTACTCTTAGACATGAGGAAGGGAATAAGGAGGGTGGTGGAGGGGTGTGAGGGATGCTAGTGGGGGAGTGGTTACAAAACATGTCATAGGCAGGTAGGAAATTACCACATTGAACCTGAATATCCTATAAAATAAATAGGCACTAATAAAATGTATTAAAATGATATAACACAAAATTCCCCATTTGGACATTCCAAAGTGATCAACTCAGTAGCGTTTCCTGTCTCCCCACCACAGTCAGCCACCTCCTCTGTCTGGTCCTGCAGCACCCCAGGGACCCAGAAGCCCCGCCCCACTCACAGAGCCTTCCCACTGTCCCTGCCCCAGGTTCTGGGAGCCCCCAGAGCACATTTTGTCTCTTGGACATACCTGCCCTAGAGCTTCACAGAAACAGAGCCACTCTGTGCAAGGTCTTTCGCTTAGTGTAATATTTTTTAGATTCCTTCGTGTCATAGCCTGTGGGGAAGCATCATTCCTTGTCATGGCTGAATTGCAGCTCTGCTGTGTGCGTTGACCATTTTGACTCCCTGCTGGTCTGTTCAGATGCATCTGGAGTGTTTCTACCTTTGGGTGATTTTGAACAATGTTGCTAAGAACATTTGTGTACAAATTTTCTTTGTTTGTTTGTTTTTGTTTTCCAGACAGAGACTTTGCTATGTAATTCAGACTGGCCTTGAACTCACTATGTAACCCAGGTGGTGATCCTCCTGCCTCAGCTTCCTAAGTGTTACTGGGGTTATAGGCATCAGCCATATTGCCTGGCAGTTTTGGGTTTTTTTTTTTGTTTTTAATTGTGTCCAATTCTTTTGGAGTTTAAAGAATGGTCCTTTAACTTTTTTTTTTTTTTTTTTTTTTTTTTTTGTCTTTTTGAGACAGGGTCTCACTATGCAGTTCAGGCTGGCCTTAAGCTCACTTTGTAGCTCAGGCTGGTCTCGAACTCACAACAATCCTCCTGCCTCAGCCTCCCGAGTGCTGGGATTACAGGCATGCGCCACCATGCCCGGCTTCGGTCCTTTAACTTTTAACCAAAAATTTATCTGTCCCTTATTAGAATCTTCAATAACATTTTATGATTCAAAGTCAATACATGAACAACAGAAAAATTTTAAGCTTGGATTGTGGGTATAGCTTAGTAGCAGACCGCTTGCCTAGCATGTGTAGGTTCAAACCCCAGTATAAATTTTTTTTTTTTTTTTTTTTTTTTTTTGTCTTTTTGAGACAGGGTCTCACTATGCAGGCTGGCCTTAAGCTCACTTTGTAGCTCAGGCTGGTCTCGAACTCACAACAATCCTCCTGCCTCAGCCTCCTGAGTGCTGGGATTACAGGCCTGCTCCACCACGCCCGGCCAAAAATTTTTTTTTTAATTAAAAATAGATGAAACCATAGGAGAATACACTGGAAAAGCCTTTTCGATGAGGTAGGAGTTCTTCCTTCTCAAAGCAACAGTACTGTTTTTTTAACAAGTGATGGCTATTTGCCTGGTTTGGGGGGGGCACAACCTGACCTCACTCTAACCGCTGCTTTCCTGATTCCACAGACAGTGGACTCCAGGTGCCAGAGGCCCTAGAGAGACAGTACCAGCTGTATTTCCGGGAGCTAGCTGAGGGCACGCTGGACCGCTTGCTGCTACTGCACTCCGGGATGGCCAGCTCGCTGCAGGTGAGTGGCATTGGTGGCCAAACCAATAGTGAATGTTTAAATTAATTTTTTTTTATTTGGGGGCTGGGGAGATGGCTCAGTGGAATAAGTGCTTGCCTGGCAAGCAGAAAGGCCTGAGTTCAATCCCTGGTTCCACAAAAAAAAAAAAAAGCTTATTTTATTGCAGTATGAGACACACAATCATTAATTTCCCCTCAAAATACTTCCTCTTCTTTCTTTCCTTCTTTTTTTTTTGAGACAGTCTCACTGTATAGGTCTGGCTGGCCTTAGACTCTCTGAGATCCTCCTGCCTCAGATTCTCGAGTGATGGGATTCCAGCCATGTGCCACAGTGCCCAGCTCCCCCTCTCTTCAAACAGACTTTTCCCATTCTTCTTGCCACTTTCTGAGGCAGTTCTGAAAGTCTTCTTTCATGACTTATCTTTTCACAGCTGCCTCAATGTCCTGAGTTGGTTCAAAACACTTAGGGCAATTTTGGTCAAATAAAAACACAATGCACACCCTCATCACCTCATTTTGGCACTATGCGACATCTGGCCTTTCTCCTAAGTCACAATGACCATGAAAGGCAAGCATTTTGGATCAGTCCAGGACATGGAGGCAGCCACCACAAGACTCACAGGAGGAGATTTGCAGAACCACTTCAAAAGGTGGCAAGAATGATGGGATAAGTGTGAATAAGTGTGTTCAAAGCTAGATAATTCTATTCAAAGCGAGGAAGTGTATTTTGGAGGGCAGTTAATGGCAGTGTGTCTTTTAATGTAATAAATCTTTTAATAATTAAATCTTTGCCATGGTTTTTCATCATACCCTGTATTGCTTTTGAATTCTTCCTTTCTATTCTCTGGGGTAGAGAGCAGAAGTGGAATTGCTGGCTCATACAGTAATTCTGTGTCTAGCCTTTTGAGGCCCCACAGACCTCCAGAATCTGACTCCAGGTGTTCCTTCACCCCCCCATGTGATGGTCCCTGCCCCTCCCCCAGCAGCAGCACTTCCGTCTGTCTTCATGCTGGGGGCTCAAGTGGGAAAGCTGCCTCACCGGCCTGCCGCTACCTTCCTGTGACCCTTCAGAGACCCTCTGCTTAATGGTATCACTTACCTGCATCTCTGCTGGCCTTGCCGGCCTTGTCTGTCTGGTCCCAGGATGCTTCTGTTCTGAATACATCATCTCTGCTGGAGGCCAGACAAGCTCAACATGAGGACAGGAAAAACCTCCCATGGGGCCTCCAATCTGAGCTACCCCCACTGCTTTTGGAGAGAGATAGGTAAGCCAGGCAAGGCCTCTCTGGGGACTGAGAAACTCTGGGAACCTAGATGTACCTACTTTAGTGAAGTGAATTTAATGTCCCCTTCCTGCAGGCTCACACCTATAATCCCAGCACTCAAGAGGCTGAGGCAGGAGGGTTGCTGTGAGTTCAAGACCCTGTCTTACAAAAAGAAAAAGAAAAGGTTAAGGATGTTGCTCAGTGTGAAGGCCCTGGGTTAAAACCCCAGTGCTTCCCCCAGCAGACCAAACTGTCCTAGGTGTGGTGATGCATGCCTGTAATCTCAGCTACTCAGAAGGCTGAGGCTGGAGATCACAAATTTGGTGCTGTGGGGAAAAATGACAAGAGACAGGAGGTCAGAGGAGGGTCATAGAGGGTCCTTGATTCTGCTGCCTTCACGGAGAAGCCTCATTTTCCGGGTCCCGACACATGTTCTATGTGCACTGTGTGCCTGTGTCCATGTGTCATGTGCCATGCATGCCTGTATACCTGTGCATGTGAACACAGTGGCCCTGCCCTGGTCCAGACTGGATGCCTCTCTGCCCCTGACAGCCCATGTATGGGTTCGCTGTCAGCTCCACCCTGATAGCACAGGGCTCAGAAAGAGTTGCGGGACCATTGAATCAGCCCCGTCTGACCCCTCTCCCTGGAAGGAAGTTGGCTCCACCTCCCTGTCCAGAGCCAGATCTGCAGCTGCAGCCTGGATGCGGTCAGATCTCAGGCTGAGCTCACTCTGGCTGCGCACAGTGCTCAGGAACACAGTCTGCAGCTGAGGTGCCGGTGTGCACGGAGTCAGCCTCTGGGCTGGCATCTCACTGGGGTTTCATTGTGTGAGCGTGTTGCTAGCTCAGACTCTACCCCTGACTCTGAATATCTGTCTGGCCCAGTGCCTTAACTCTCTGGTCCCAACTGAGTCTCTCCAGCGGCCAGCAGGAGTCACCTCACCAACATAACAAGGAGCATGCGGGGTGCCTGCCCTGATGCTGGTCGACCCCTAGCCCTTTTGGTCCAACCATCACAGCCATCAGGGCTGATCCTTACATCTCTTGCCCATGGGGCACATGGCTTCACCTAGATGGAGAGGATGCAGGGCCGCCTGCTAGACCAGTGTATCCTTGGTCCTCAACACAGGCCTGGCCATGATAGGTGACCAGGAGCATAACTGAGGCCACTGTCTTGCCCTAATGTGGGAGCACAGCCTCCGAGGCTGGAGTGGCACAGAAGCCCAGGTTCAGACCTGGGCAAAGGGTGCCAGGCCCTGACAATAGCCCTCGGGGTCTTCTGTTTCATCTGCAGTGATGGTAATAAGTCATCAAAAGTCACGCCATCGAGAAAGCCAGGCAGGCAGGACTCTCTCCTTCCTCCGCCACCGCTTCGCAATCTGCTGACTCCTCCCATGCTTCAGGTTGGTGTCTTGTCACCAGGGGGCCATCGAATCCTGTCAGAGCTGCATGCATGGGGCGGAGGGCTGCCCCAAAGCCCCTCACAATGGTGCTAGCCACCAGCAGAAGAGGAGTGTTTTACCTAAAAGGAGCAGGCTAGTGCCTGAGTTAAAAGCCCCTTGTAGGTTCCAGTGGCTGCCTTCCGGCCTCTTGCTGGAAGGTGTTGGCACTTTGGGGCTTAGGACCTCCTGCACTGAGCATGCAATCTCCCTTTCCATGGGGACCAGGTGCTCCGGGGGAGTAGGATGCAAATGGTTGGGCTTGGGTGGAAGAGGAGGCTATGGGTCCCCTGAGTTTGGTAACTGGTCCTTTTCTGTGAACCGTCACAAGGAAGCCCACAGGCCGGCTGGGCATAGCTCATGGAAGAGCACTTGCCTAGTATGTGTGAGTCTTGGGTTGGGGCCACAGCACCATTTTTTAAAAGAAACAAGCTGTTAATGGTCTTCTTGCTCCATCGGCACACTGAGCAGGCTGCAGACTTTCCAGCCCCACGGGCAGCCCAAGGGGGCTGCTCTGTCATGCAGAGGACTAGGGACTTGGGCCCAAGAGAAGCTTTTGCCCCAGAGTGACCCTGGGTGCCGTGATCCTGACCTCAAGTCACTGTCTCTGGGTCTGCTCCAGGCAGCAGTGACTCCCCGGGCCCCAGGGACAGCCAGTGACCTCTGACCATTCCCTCTGGTGCTGATTTCCTGCAGAAGCCGAGCACCCTGAGCATGAAGAGCCTCATGACCAAGCTGAACGCCCCAGCTGGTCTGGAGCTGGGTGCCCACTGGCTGACAGGGGAGGCTGGAAGCCCAGCCCTGAGCATCCAGGCCCTCAAGCAGATGGCCCTGGGCACCAAGAGCATCGCCCGCATTGCAGCCAGCCGGCGCTCCAAAGCACAGGGGCGGGAGGGCGGCAGCAGCCGCTCCTCCCGTCACCTTCTGGAGGAGCCAGCCCTGGACTGTAGGAGCCCAAAGCCCAGTGCCACCCCAGACTCCAGCCCTGCACAGAAAAGGTGGCCCCCTGCCAGCCCCAGCAGGGACTGCTCCATGGAAAGGAAGGCCAGGAGGAAACGGTCGCCCTCCGTCACCTGCAGCGTGCAACCGGTGGGTGATCAACCACTTGCCTGGTCTGCTTCTCAGGCTTCTCAGATTCCATGAAGTTAGAACCCCCCCAGACGCAGCACCGTGAGATATTTGCTTTTCCTCAAATACGATTTTGTAAATTTTCATCTGGTTTTATTTGTTTCTTACATGCTAGGCAAGCACTCTTCCACTAAGCTGCATTCCCAGCCTATTTAGTTTTAATGTTAATTTTTTGTAGTACTAAGAATTGAACCCAGGGCCTTTGCACTGAACTACGTTCAGAGCATTTCTCAATTTTTGAGATGGGTCTCACTAAGTTGTCTAGGCTGGATTTGAACTTGCAATCCTCCTGCCTCAGCTTCCCAGAGAGCTGGGATTGCAAATGTGTGCAACCAATATTTGTATTTTAACTTAAGGAACCGTATATTACCTGGTTCCAAAACATAGCAGTTACATAACTGGTGAGGGCTGCACTGTCGGATGATGCTACCACCTCTCTCTGCTTCTCAGGGCCAGGGCCAGGGCCTACCACCCGGGCCTCTGCCCACATTTGTAGGGAGAGATGACACATCAGACCAATGACTGTGGATGTCTGCAGACGCTGCCACCTTGGGGATTTCTGTTTCCCTTTCAATGGCCACTTAGCAGACTTTAGTTTGGCAGACCAATACCCTCCGTCTCCCTATAGGACTATGGTCTCCTCTTTGCATTGTTTGCTTGGGTTACTGTGCCACATGACCCACAGAAAAGCTCAGCAGAATCCCAAGGCTGGAAGGCAGCTGGGGAATGAGAGCTTGGGGACCAGAGGCACAAACGCCCAGGAAAGTGTGGGGAGCAACGCCATATGGAATGGGCTGTGGGCCCCAGGCTCCCAGGAATGGGCCTTTCCTTGGCAGGGTTTCTTTCACACTGCTCACTTGATGATTCAACAAGTGGGTGCATAGCTGGCAGCGAGGGTCTGGCAGGGTTTTGTCCTGCTTCTGCCAACCAGAGCCTCATGGGATGGGGTACAGGGTGCCCATTGGCTTGACAGTGACCCAAACAGAAGGGAGGACAGCAGCAGGAGTGCAGTGAGGGCCTGTTGTCCACGTTGTCCCAGGAGACAGAGCTCTGTGCTCGTTTATTGCATGGCTTCTCTGGGGTGGGGAACATGGAGTGTAAATAAGTGCCAGAAAGTAAAATAGATATTGAGGGCCAGCCAAATAGCTTAGCGGATTAAAGCACCTTCAAGCAGGCGCAGGGGCCAGGATTCAATCCCCGAGCCTGCTTTACCATGCTGGCCTGTCCCAGGGCACACTGAGATGGTGATTGAGACTAGGTGTGGTGGCACAGGCCTGTAATTCCAGATCTTGGGAGGCTGTAAACAGGCAGATCACTGCAAGTCTGACCTAGTGTGAGACTCTGCACACCCTGCAGACCCTTCCCTAAAATTAAAAAAAAAATTTAAATATTGAGAAATGGGAAGAAAATATTCATATGGGAAGGGAAGCAAGGGAGGAGGAGAGAGAAAGGAAGGAAGGGACAAAGGAAGAAAGAGAACAGGAGAAAAATGGAAACAAAGGTTTTGTCAATAAAGAGGGGAAGAGGGCTTGAAGGGAGGGGAGGGGACTGGGGGAAAAAAAGAAAACAGAAGGAAGATATATCATGTGCAAGTACAAACTCCCCATAATGAATGCGATCATTATGTGTGTCTACAAATGTGCCCCACAGTACCTCTGTTCATATAGACACACAGAGCGAAGGAGAGGGCTCTGTCACCAGCAAGTGGCTCCTGGAATTTTGGTCTGGCAGGTCCCTAGATCCATGGCTGAGGCAGCAACTGGAAGCCCAGAAGAGCTGATGTTTCAGTTTAAGGCAGGAGGAAGCCGGAGGCCCAGCTGCAGGCTGTGAGCCAGTGGGAACTCTTTCCCATTTGAGGGAAGGCCTGCCTTTCTGTTCTGCTCAGACCTTCACCGGATTGGTTGAGGCCCACCCACGTAATGGGGCTGCCTGCTTTTTAATGTTACACTTGCCCCCAAAACACCTTCCCAGACAAACCCAGAATATTGTTCAGCATACCCCCCTGGGTATGCTGTGACCCAGCAGGTTGACACATAATTAACCATCGCACTAGGATTAGAAGGAAGCTCCTTCCATGAGGGGAACTTGATGAAGGGAAGGAGGGGACACAGCCAGGATGGCATTCTTTCACATGTTCCTCCCTGGGAACTGAAGAGAGGGCCAGCAGAAACCCCATGCATTCTCAGAGAACACGGCAGGCCTTCCCTCCCTCCCTCCCTCCCTCAGTGCGCACCCTGACCTTCCATCCCTCTCACACCGCTGCTCACACCTGCCCCACTGTGTCTGCTTTCCCTGCAGGTGACAGAGAAACCCACCCTCTCCACAGAGCATTTGGCAGAGAGTCACACCGCAAAGTCATCAGGAAAGGGCTTTTTCCCAGCTGTCCTTGCAGCCTCCAAGATGAAACCCACGCTCAGTATTCACACAGGTACAGGATTGGGGAAGAAAACAGCACATTCTTTTCTGTGTCTTTTTTTTTTTTTAATCCAACATATTTACACTGAGCTACATCTTACCTCTTTTTATTTTTATTTTGAGATAGGAGTTGCTAAATCACTACATTGCTAGCACTGGGCTCAAACCTGTGATCCTCCTTCCTCAGCTTCCCAGAGTGCTGGGATTAATTATAAGTGTGCAACACCTGAGCCCAGAATCGTGCTTGCTTCTGCATGTGAATTTGGAACATATTTTCGTCTTAGGCCAGTGGTGGCAAAGCTGTGGCATGCATACAGCAGTGGAATGTTTATACCACTGAAGGCTCTGAAAGGTTCACCGTCACTGGGCTCAGCTGTTGCCACCTGTCTGTGCCTCGGGCCTTCTTAGGGCAGAGAGTAGGCTGAGGCTCCTGGCATCGTGGGGAAGGGTACCTGGCTTTGCCACTGGTTTGCTGGGCATGACGGTGGAGCTCAGGCTAGTGACTGATGTCCTGCGTACAGTTGGCTACCTCGGTGTGGACCGCACATCTGGCCCTGACGGTGTGCTCAGGGCAGGTCTGGGTGGTGACTTCTTAGGTACAATTAGTACAAAAAGAAAACCAGGCATGGTGGTCCAGGCATGGTGGCTACTGTAACACTCTGAGAGGCTGGGGCGGGAGGATCAAGATTTGAACCCTGCCTGGGCAACTGAGGGACTGAGCAAGATCCTGTCTCAAAATTAAAAAAAAAACCAAAACATTAAAATTAGGGCTGGAAAGGCCGGGTGTGGTGGCGCATGCCTGTAATCCCAGCACTTGGGAGGCTGAGGCAGGAGGATTGTTGTGAGTTCAAGACCAGCCTGAGCTACAAAGTAAGCTTAAGGCCAGCCTGAACTGCATAGTGAGACCCTGTCTCAAAAAAAGACAAAAAAATAAAAAGTAACAAAATAACAAAACATTAAAATTAGGGCTGGAGATGTAGCTCAGTGTGAATAGCTACCGAGGATGATGTCCTCTGTGGACTTCTGCCACCACCCCCATTACAGGATGCCAGCCATGCCCACATAGTTACTGTCACAAAGCCACAGCAGAGCTGATGGTCACCTGCAGAGGGTGCCCACAGTGCCTGCCACAGGGAGAACCTACATTGAGAGGTGCCTTCAAAATGGCAACATGGTGATCCCGTAACTCCTGACTGTTGCCTAGATTCTGTATTTTTAAAAGAGTTTCATTTTTCTAGTCTAGTAATTCACTGTTACTCCACTTATGCAAGTATTCGCTATCAGCTCCTGCAGACAGGAAGGAAACAGACAGGCCAGTCCTCCCTATGGATCACAGGTGTGCCAGCTTGCACAGCTGCCCCCTGGTGGTGGCCCTCCTCACTGAGCACGTACTGCGTACACGGCAGGCTGGAGGGGGCAGTGGCCTCCCCAGGTGACGCCGGTTCCAGTAGCATGGCCAGGTGGACGCCTTGGAGCTTTCCCTCTGTGCCTGGCACAGCACAATGAAGGCTTGCAGGTGGCTGGGGGAGACCAGAGAGCCCCCCTTCCCTGCTGAGCTGAGCATCTCCCCAGTGAGCTGCGGTCACCCTCGTCCAAGGCCTGCAGGGCTGAGCTCTGTGGGGACAGTGCACTGGGAATGGAGCAAGGCCAGGAAGGAGGATGGAGTGCAGGAAAGGTGTGACTAGAGTTTGGGCAGCTGGGAGGCCTCTCTGAGGGGTGACTGCTGAGCAGAGGAAGAGAATCACAAGCCTCCCCATGACCCCCTCCCCTTGCTTGCTTTAAAAATAAATGTTCTGGGATGTGGTGGTGCATATTCATAATCCCAGAACTCGAGAGGCTGAGGCAGGAGGATCATCATGAGTTAGAGGCCAGCCTGGACTATAGAGTGAGTTCAAGGATAGCCTCAACCACATAGTAAAACCCTGTCACCAAAACCTCAAAAGGGATAAATAAATACTGTTTTCTTCCAGTACTGGGGACTGAACTCAGGGCCTTCAGATTAAATTTTATCCCCTATCCTTTTTATTTTTTTGAAACAAGGTGTTGCTTAGTTGTCCAGGCTGGGCTTGAACTTGTGACCCTCTTGCCTCAACCTCTCAAGGCGCTGAGAGTACAAGCATGTGCCACCACAGCTCACACCTAGCTTCCTCTCTGTTTCAGGAGACGTCCTCTTCATGGCCATGAAATGGGCAGCTGAGAGCAAGGAGGGATGAAAGAAAGAAGTTTAGTTAGTGTTGGAGAAGGAAAAACAAACCAGGATGGGGCTGAGAGGAGCTGAAAAAAACACTGTGGTAGTTCACATAAAACATAACCCTCTAGCCAGGTGCCACGACACATGCCTAATGCCAGCACTCAGAAGGCTGAGGCAGGAGTGTCATGAACTTGAGGTCAGCCTGGCGGCTTATCAAGACCCTGTTGCAAAACCCAAATGCAAAGATAAATGAATGAGTGAAACAGTAAATAAACCCCCAGGGCTGGGGGAAGGCCAATGAGAGAGTTAAGTAGGGAGCCCAGCATTTACTAGACTTCAATTTATTTCTGTGACTCGTTGGGTGGTTCATAAAAATAACATCCTCCTAGGGCTGGCCAGATAACTCAGCTGACTAAAGCGCCTACTTAGGCAGAGCACAGTGGCTGGGGTTCAATCCCCAGCGTGCTGTGCTGGCCCCACCCCCAGGGTGCACTGAGATGGAGATTGAGATTGGGCATGGTGGTATACGCTTGTAATCCCAGTGCTGGGGAGGCTGAAAACAGGAGAACCATTATGAGTCTGATCTATGTAGTGAGATCCTGAACACCCGGTACTAAATACAATAAATAAATAAATAACATTCTCCTGTCTCTGCTCTTGCTGTGCAGATGTTCCTGAGGTCAGCTTCACCTTCCCCAGCCCCACCTGGCAGAGCAGTGCAGGCCCCAGTGGGGCACCCTTCCTGCCACGGGACATCCGAGGTCAGTGCTACCCCTGTTGTGCCTGCCCATGGCAGTCCCGTGGCTTGCACCCTGCTAGCTTCTGGGGTGGGAAGAATCCAGGGCAGAGGGAGAGCGGCACAGCATCAAGGCCTAGGACCCTGTGCATGTTGATGGGGCAGGCACAGTCTGAGTGGGGTGCCGGACAGAGGGGAGAGCTGAGTTGGAGGGGGATGGAGGGGGATGAGAGGGCCCTCCAGGGCCCTGTCCCTATCACATCTGGCAGAGCTGCTGGGTGCAGCCACTAGAGGGCAAATGGGGCTTCAGAAGGGCCCTGGCGACCAGCCTGGCACTGCCACAGCAATAAATCTCCATCAGACACTGAGGGAAGGAAGAGGAAAGAAAGTCTGCAGAAACCCAGCCAGGGGTCCTCCGGTCTTGAGAAATGGAAGAAGAAGGTCCTGTGGGTGTGGGGTCCAAGGGCAGGTGCCTCGGCTGGGATGCTGGTTTTGTTCGAGTCTGGCTGGCCCACAAACAAGTCTCCTGTCTGTCCCACGGTCTGCAGACAGTGGAGGCCAACACCACAGCCCGCTGGCCCCCAGAAACCCCCACGGGAAGCAGGGCAGCAGCGCCAAAAGGCTACGGAGACCGAGGTAGTGGGCGACTGGTGGAGCTGCCGCACAGGGAGCCAGGAGCCAACCCTGCCCTGAGGCTGCAGGGTAAGATGGGCTGTGGCTCGGACAGGTCTGGGCCGCCTGCGCACCACCCCAGTTCTGCCTCACCCTCTGGAGACACGCCATGGAGAGCAACCCTGACCATGGCCCTCCCTGGAAGCCCACACCTCTCTGGGGTCACCGCCAATGAGGATGTGCTTCGGGGACCACCACCCATCCCAGGGTCTGCTCGGGGAGGATGCTCTCTGGGGTGGCATGGGGAGCTCCAGCTTCTAAGCTTGCTTGGGCTGCAGAGACCCAGGGATGCCTGAGCAGCCACAGGCAGGAAGTGGGGCGTGGGCTCCCAATTTGGAGGTGTCTGGGCAGGTGTTAAGAGTGGGGATCAAGTAGCAGCCATTTCAGGACCTCTCCAGCTCTTTCCCAGAATAGATCATCTTACCACAGAAGGCTGAAGACCCATATCCCAACGCCGGCTCCTTCCCTTGTTTTTGCATGGGTTAGTGTCATAATCCACTCAGCTTCTGTAAGAAAGCACCACCACTGGGTGGCTTATGGGCTGCGGGCATTGGTTTCTCTCAGCTTGGAAGCTGGGAGGTCTGAACTCAGGGTTCCAGTCTGGATGGGCTCCAGCAGGGTCTGCTCCTGGCTTGCAGACTGCTGACTTCATGTTGTGTCTTCACTGCTTTCATGGGGACATCAGTCCCATTTGTGAGGGCTGCACCCTACTAACCAAACTGCCCCAGGGTCCCCTTCTCATGCCATTACTTTGAGATTATGTTTCAATAGATGAACTTGGGAGAACACAAACATTTCAGGCAGGACCCAGCTGTACCCCACCTTGGCCTTTGGGGACCCACATGGGACTGGCCTAGACTCCCCTTGTCTTCTCATTGGGGTAAAATGTAGCCCCACAGTATGAGGTCCCTTCTGGCCACATCAACCTCTAGCAGGTAAAGCAGGAAGCAGAGCAGATTTGGCAGGACTGGGGTGTGGAGTCAGGTGCAGTGGCTCTGGGCCAAAACTCAGAGACTTACAGAGCCTGGAGGGCCAGCCCAAGGCCACCCGGTTTCTGGGTGATGGCTTTGGCCCCTGGGTCTGGCTGCCTAGCACTCTGTGTCCCCACTGTGCGTCCAAGTCACTGAAGACAAGCGCCGCAGATTTGTGTGTGGGGCCAGGCCGTGGAGCAATGGGTATGCCATTAATAGGGAGTTCTGTTCTTTAGGGTCTTCCAGCTCCTCTGTCACCAGAAACTGCAGACTGTTAGTCCATCTCTTGCCCAAGCCACAGTTATTTGTAGTTCTCCTCTGCTGCAACCCTGGTTAGGAAAGCAGAAGCTGTTGTAGCTGGTAGAGGACATGGAAATGCTTCAAACTGAACCACAAACAGAAGAGCTAGGGGTGCACCGTGGCAGTAGAGCGCTAGTCCTGGATGCGAGGGCTGGGTACCAGCTGAGCTAGGCTGCTGTCAACCCAGGAAGGTCACACCTTGCATAGGGGCCAGGTAGGGACCAGCAAAGGAGAGGCAGTGCAGCCCCCTGGGCATGACTTGAAGGAGTTGGGGAGAGAAGACCTTGACCACCGTGGGCACATCCAGGGCAGAGCTGGCCCCGACATTGCACAGACCCTCTCCCCACCAAGGAAGCCACTCAGATGTTGCACAGCTTAGACTCCGGAGCTTAGAATTTGAATTCTGGTCCTGATTCTGTCACACACCTATGTACCTCCCCTAATTGCTTGACTTCTCTTAAGTCCTGATTTATAGCCTGCAAAAAATGTGTAGCTACTCTAGAGAAAGTGAGTAAAAATGTTTCCACTTGTTTCTAGTGTCAGAATCCAGTTATTTACAACGCAAGGGAAATGAATATAAAAGTAACCACTTTACTGTGAAGGATTCAGGGGAATTTAGTCCATCTACTACATTGCATAACCACCGCCTCAAACAGTTCCAGGACATTTTCTTCACACCAAAAAACGGTCCTGCACCCCTTACACAATGGCCACACCACAACCCATTCCAATAAGGGGCGGTCATGATAAACATCTAGGTCTGGACTTCTGAGGCCCTCAACAGACATCTTTAAGACCTTTGTTCAAATTCCCAATGAGGCTTTCTTGGCATGAGCTTGAGAATTTGAACAAAGTGATAGTTTGGGAATTGCTGGCCTTAAGCACCTCCAAATGCAGGCCCTCCAGGTCTGTGATTTCATTTCATCTTTATTTTGCACTACTTCTCAATAACTAGCAGAATTTCAGCTGGGGAAAATGACTTTTTTTTTTTTTTTTTTTTTTTTTTTTTTTGAGACAGGGTCTCACTATGCAGTTCAGGCTGGCCTTAAGCTCACTTTGTAGCTCAGGCTGGTCTCGAACTCACAACAATCCTCCTGCCTCAGCCTCCCGAGTGCTGGGATTACAGGTATATGCCACCACGCCTGGCTTGGAAAATGACATTTTAAGAGATTTTTTTGAACCAAAGTATAATTTCTATATGGCAAAATGTATCTTTTAAATGCACGGCCTTATAGGTTTTGATGAAAACATGTGCAGCACAATAGGAAAATAGAACTGTGTACACACATACCCCTGGATTTTCTCATATCCCTTCAAAAATCACTTCTTCCCAAGCTGGGTGTGGTGGTGCACACCTATTATCACAGCACTTGGGAGGCTGAGGCAGAAGGATCACTGTGAGTTCAAGGCCAGCCTGGGCTACATAAGTGAGTTTAAAGCCAGCCTGAACTATATAGAAAGACCCTATCTTGAAAGAAAGAAAGAAAGAAAGAAAGAAAGAAAGAAAGAAAGAAAGAAAGAAAGAAAGAAAGAAAGAAAGAAAGGAAGGAAGGAAGGAAGGAAGGAAGGAAGGAAGGAAGGAAGGAAGGAAGGAAGGAAGAACTCATATGGTGGGATGGTTAGTTGTGGTCAACTTTTCAGCTGAATGGAGAAACACCCAGGGAATTAGTAAAGCATGCTGCTGGGGGTGTCTGTGCTTCCAGAAATGATTGAATAACTGAGACTCTGACTTCATCAGTGGGTTAACGCATGGTTGAGGTCATACTCTGATGGGTTATTGGGAGGTGATGGAGTACAACTTAGACTGGAGCCTAGAATTTGAATTCCAGTCCTGATTCTGTAACACATCAGTCCCATTTGTGAGGGCTGCACCCTACTAACCAAACTGCCCCAGGGTCCCCTTTTCATGCCATTACTTTGAGATTATGTTTTAATAGATGAATTTGGGAGAACACAAACATTTCAGGCAGGACCCAGCTGTACCCCACCTTGGCCTTTGGGGACCCACATGGGACTGGCCTAGACTCCCCTTGCCTTCTCATTGGGGTAAAATGTAGCCCCACAGTATGAGGTCCCTTCTGGCCACATCAACCTCTAGCAGGTAAAGCAGGAGGCAGAGCAGATTTGGCAGGACTGGGGTGTCGAGTGAGGTGCATGACTTCTTGTAAGTCCTCATTTAGTTGCTTGACTTCTTGTAAGTCCTGATTTATAGCCTGCAAAAAATGTGTAGCTACTCCAGAGAAAGTGAGTAAAAATGTTTCCACTTGTTTCTAGCATCATAATCCAGTTAAAAGACTTAGGAGGTGAGGGTTAGTGGATGAAAATGCTCTTCGGGGGTAGGGCCTTGAGGACTCTGCTCTGATGTTTCCCTTCTTGCTCTGTGTCCTGGCTGCCATGAGGCGGGTGCCTTCCCTCCATCACACCCTTCTGCCATGTTTCTGCGTCAGCTTACTATGGACTGAACCCTCTGAAACCGTGCGCCAAAAATAAACCTCTCCCTCATTTAAATTGTGCACGTGAACCTCCTCTCCCATGGGCCAGTCACTGCTACACTCACAGAGAACCTCAACATTGGATTCACTGCCAATCAGTGCAATGCATATGAAGGTGGTTGCATGAATTGAAAGCTTGTTTCTGCATGGCTGTGTATTATCCCATGGTGCGGTTGTTCTATGGTTCATTCGTTCCCTGGGTATAGGACATATGGGTTATCTCTAGTAAGGGAAACTGACCAAAGCTATGAAAACATTCAAATATGAGTTTTTTGTGGGAATATACACTGCTTTTCTTTTCTTTTCTTTTGGTACCAGAGATCGAACTCAGAACCTTGTGCTTGCCAGGCAGGCACCTATGCTGCTGAGCCATCTCCCTAGTGCAAGACATAGAAGTGAGTCTGCTTGGTTTTCAATCCAGCCCTTCTGGACTATACCATTCTGCATGCCTACTAGCAATGTAGGAGATGCAGCTGCTCTGCAGCCTCACCAGTCTTTGGTGCTGCTAGGCTTAAAATTTATTCTAAGCTGGGCGTGGTGGCACATGCTTGTAATCCCAGAACTTGGGAGGCTGAGGCAGGAGGATTGCTGTGAGTTCAAGACCAGCCTGAGCTACAAAGTGAGCTTAAGGCCAGCCTGAACTGCATAGTGAGACCCTGTCTCAAAAAGACAAAAAAAAAAAATTTATTCTAACCATTCTAGTAGATAGTAACATTGAAAATGGATTACTATGAGCCAGGAATGGTGGCACACACCTATAACCCCAGAATTCTGGAAGCTGAGATGGGAGAATCACAAGTTGGAGCCCAGGAATTTAGTGAGGTCCTCTTTCCCAAAAAAAACTTCCTATGTAATTTTTGACACATAATTTTATGGGTTAAATTGTAATCCCAGAAAGGATTATACCAAAGTTTTAAATTCTAGTATCTTAGAGTGTGGTGTTATTTGGAGACAGACCCTTTAGAGAGATAAATTAACAAGTCATTGGGATGGTACTAATCCAGTGTGACTGGTATCCTTATAAAAATGGGCAACCTGGAAAAAAAAAAAAAAAAAAAAAAAACTCTGGACGCACAGGGAGGTCCACTTAGAAGGAAGTTAATTGCACAACACAGCCAAGTACAAGCCAGAACAGATTCTCTCTACCTGTCAGCAGGTACCTACCAGCTGACCAAGGCCTTGACTGGGGGCTGCTGACCTTCAGAACTGTGGTCTTCAAGCTTCTGTGGCTGAAGCTTTGTGGTCTGTGTCATCCTGTCTTGGTTGCCAGAGCACCCGGACAATAACACAGGTGATGGAGCTACACATTCTGAATCCTTTTTATGCAAGAGCATAACTGTCCCTCATCTTCCAAGAACCAAGGAGCCAGGTGTGACCAAAGCATATGGTGAAAATTGTAAATAGTAACTAATAACTGCAAAAGACATGTGGCCATGAATCCCCCTTTGCTTCAAACACATGTGTCCCATCATTCTTACCACTTTCTTTTTTTGTCTTTTTTTTTTTTTTGGTCTTTTTGAGACAGGGTCTCACTATGCAGTTCAGGCTGGCCTTAAGCTCACTTTGTAGCTCAGGCTGGTCTCGAACTCACAGCAATCCTCCTGCCTCAGCCTCCCGAGTGCTGGGATTACAGGCCTGCACCACCATGCCCAGCCTCTTGCCACTTTCTGAAGCACTTCTGGATGTCTTCTTTCATGCTTTTACGAGGTGTGATTAAAAAACAAAAAGTACAGTGAATACTGTGGTCAAGTGCCATCCAGAAGAAAGGGAAGCTTGTTAGAAAGGGTGGGTGTGTCCTCGTCCACCTTATTCACGGGATCTAGCACTGTGTGACTTCTGCATTTTCCCCAAAGTCAAAATGACTATGAAATGGACATGTTTTCAATCAGTTCAGGTCATCAAGGCAGCCATGACAGCACAATTAACAACAGTGCATAATAATGTGAAGGTTCTACTGCCTTTATAGTGCCCACTTACGTGGTATATTGAGTAAGATGTAGTGGCACACATAGCAATCCAGCATTTTGAGGCTGAGGCAGGAGGATCACAAGTTTGAGCTGAGCCTGGGGCCATTTAGCAAGATCCTGTTTCAAAGCAAAAAAAAAAAGGCTGAGGATGTGAAACCCCTGAGTTCACTTCTGAGTAAACACACACACACACATTGTATGAAATGTAGGTTTTGCCATTTTTAAAAAATCGATGCCAAGAATTATTGTATGCTTCCTATGTATGACCCCTTGCTCCAGCACTTCGTGCACATCGCATTTGAGTCTCAGAGACTCTTCCCTAGGTAATATTGTTACTCTTTTTTTGTGGAGTTGGAGATGAACTCTGACAAGGCTGTCATTTGTCAAGATCGCAAAGAGTACAAAGCCCTTGCTAATGAGCGTCGCAATCCTGTGCTAATGAGTTGATGTGAGCCGGTCCAGTAAACAGCAGTCGCTTGCCCAAGGCCCGGAGCCACGTTTAGTTAGACACTCCTATAATCCCAGAAGGCTGAGGCAGGAAGATCGCAATTTTTTTTTTTTTTTTTGTCTTTTTGAGACAGGGTCTCACTGCAGTTCAGGCTGGCCTAAGCTCACTTTGTAGCTCAGGCTGGTCTCGAACTCACCAACAATCCTCCTGCCTCTGCCTCCCGAGTGCTGGGATTACAGGCATGCGCCACCACGCCCAGCTAAGATCGCAAATTGGAACCCAGTCTGGGCAATCTGTCACAAACTTTAAAAGATATAAAAGTAGCTTTGTAGCTCTGCATGAAGACCCTGGATTCAATGCCCATACAAAGGGTGGGAGTTTGGAGCCAGGCTGAGGGAGGCACTACAGTTCAAGGTAAACCAGACTCCAGAATCAAACTGCAGGGGGGATGCCACCCTTTGCTCCCTTGCCCCGCCCCCATGGGAAGGATTGACGCCTTGGATTGGCTGCTGTGGAAGAGGCGGGGCTCCTGCTGGTCGGTAGGCGTGACCAATCTCTGGCCGTAAATACCGCGCCACATGGCAGCGATAGGCAGGGGCGGGGCAGTGTGTAGAGAGCGCAGGCGCATCGACCCCCCTTCCGTGGCTCCTCCCACGATTTCTCGCGAGAAGATAGCGGGGGCTGGCCTCTGGCGCTGGAGGCGGGGGTACGCTTCGGGAGGGTCAGTGAGTCGCGAGGCGGTTTGCCAGTGTGTTCGCGGCCGAGGAATTCAGCGCCAGGATGCGGGTGAGGCTGGGAGCGTGGGGCGCGCCAGGGTCTCACGGGCAGGCACGGGAAGTTTCCACCAGGCGAAGAAGGGCAGGTCGGTCCTCTGACCCGGGATGGGCAAGTCCACCGTGTCCTCACGCCGGCCCGCTGTGTGACCTTGGCCCGGCGCGCACCCTCTCTGAGCCCTCTCTTCGCGGGGAGCCCGGGCCGGCAGGGTGCATGGAAATGAGTGGGCCGCCGCCATCACCTCCTGTCGTCTCTGTGGCAGACTGGGCACCTGGTCCTGCACGGTGGATGGTATCAGTTTTGTTCTTTGGTTACTTGGTCCTTAGGCAGCGAAATTGGTAACGGTTCCGAAACGACAAAGGTGCTGCAGTATCCTCGGGATCCTTTGCAGGAGGCTCGCTGTCCGCGGTCAGTTTGCTGACCAGGACTGTCCCCAAACAGAGATTACCCGGGTCCCACACCTCGTCCGGGTGTGTTGGGCGCCTTTCTGCCGCTGACGACGGCTTCTCCTTTACTGAGCACAGCCAGGAGCTGTGCTACGCCTGCTCACAGGCAGAGCCAGGAAGAGCATCACTTAAATGACTCTGTGCTCCCAAAGCAGCATCCTGACTCTTGGGCGAAAGGAAGCCTTGCATTAGTGGCTAACAGTAGGGTCTATCTTCTCTCTTGGGCTCTTGGCCACCAAGACATCGCTGGCAAACCCTTGGCTCGGGCAGAAGTTCTATCTGGCGGAGAGCACAACAAGCTGTAGTGTTTTCATAATTATTAAATTATTTATTTTATAATCCAGTGCTGGAGAGACTCGGAAGGCCGGGATGAATAAGAATGTGACCGCAGGCAGGGATGATGCGTGTCTCCCGTAAGGCTGCTGGTCCCCTCTCCACCCCCACCTCAGGGCTTGGGTTAGTCCTCAGCGAAGTGTGGCATTGAGAATGTGAAGTATGGGTGAAAGGTTAGAAAAGCGGGCCAATTAGGAAACAGCACTGTGAAGTCCACTACTGTCAGTCTGGTGCAATGGAGAGGTGCTTAGTTACCGTGCAGATGAGTTGGTAGGACTTCGGGGCGTGTTTGCGGCCCACAGTAAGGATTCAGTGTCACTGCTGCCCCCCTACTTGTGCGGTTCTGCGCACATTGTTGGGCCCCTCATTGTGCACGAGATCCAGGTTGTGTTGGATACTTTGCCCTGGGCAGCTCTTGGTGAACCTGGCATGGGCAAGTTGGGTATTGGCGAACTGTGGAGAGAGGGAGCAGCTATGCCTGGCTCTGGGAGTTTTCCACCGTGGGGAGGCTGTAGAAGTTGGGCGCCAAGGGTTAGCCGTGTTTGGGGAAGACATTCCAGGGGGAGGGACAGTGCGGATAGAGTCCTGTTTGGGAGATGTTAAGTTGGGGGTTGGGTGGAAAGATGTCTGACGGTGAGAGGCCTGGCACACTGCGCTGTTCTATGTTTTGGAGGTTTGGGAAGCAGTTGAGGTTTGAGATTAAACCTGTGTTTCAGACAAACAAATTAATAGCAGGGAAGGGGAAGGTGCGTTTAGGGTCTGCAGAGGCAGACCACCTTGAGCAGATAGCACTGTGGCTGTGGGTTTAGGACGGTGGCCAACAGAACAAGAAGGCGGAGGCGCTGAGGAGGACCGAGCAATGGTGGTGCTTTTGGGAGCAGTGAGGCAGAGGCTGGGGAACCCAGTGTTCTCAGGTGGGCACAGAGGGCTGTGCTGGGCCCTGCTCTCCAGCATGTTGGGGGCAGTGGAGGGGAGGGTGAAAGTGCAGTTGGTTTTCAGACTTGTAGAATTTGGGGTCCTCGTGAGGTACAGGCTAGAACCCTAGGGTACAGCAGCACAAGGGTGGAGGACAGAAGAAAAGGTGTTAGTTATGTGGCTAACTGTAGACATGCAAGTCATTGTCCCGAATGCAAGATTATCAAGGCCAGTTTTCTTCTGGAGAACTCCAGGGCAGAAGGTGCCCTGGGCTGGAGGCTGGCTGTTGGTAACAGTTAAACAAATGCAACTGGTGTGCCATTTTAAAACAACTCACATCTTTAGTTTCAAGTTTTAAATTCTCTGCAGAAAGTAGCTGAGTTTCACACCTGCTTGATGACTGCATGTAAGGGTTGTGGCTTTCTAGTCTCTGGCCCACAGATGTGCCTGAAGATAACTGGCCCCAACACCAATACTTCCTGCTGGTAAGCAAGGAGCAATTTTTTATAGTTCTTTAGAAACTTTCAACAGATTTCAAACCAGAATGGGAAACACCACACACTGCTGAGAATGGGGATGGCAGCGGCTGCTGTTCAGACCACAAGGAAGCAGCACAGACAGAGCCTTTCAGCCCCAGGACCAGGCACAGGCTTCATGCTTGGGGTGTCAGGAGCCCAAGAGAAGAGACTTAAAAAATAACACAGGATCATAATTGAAAACTCCTCGGTGTTCAGGGTATTGAGACCTTTTATCCCTTGTGCCTTAAATATAAACAGATAACCACAGCTGTGTGAAGAAAGCCCTGTTATGGAAGAACCAGACCCGGGCCAGCGCTCCAAGGGGAGTGCCAAGACCAGATAGGAGGCCCAGGGAGGACAGCATGGCGCTCTGAAGGGGAAGAGTGAGGCCCAGCGAAGCGCGAGAGCTTGCGGACACAGAAGTGTCACAGCAGAAATAAGAAAGCCAGTCTGCAGGTGACAGATAAAGTTGGGGAACTCAGAATAGCAAGGAGATAGAAAGTGAGAGAAAAAAGAAAAAGAATCAGATCAGAAGGTCAGCAGATTATTAGTAGGAATTCTAGCAAGAAAGAACTAAGAAAATGGGCACAAAATCATCCATAAAATATCCTAAAGCCCAAACTTTTGGGTTGAAGGGCCAACCAAAGGGAGTGCCAAGGAGGATCGCCTGAATTTGAGGCCAGTCTGGGCTACATAGTGATTTTCTCTCTTTTCTTTTTGTCTTTTTTTTTTGTCTTTTTGAGACAGGGTCTCACTATGCAGTTCAGGCTGGCCTTAAGCTCACTTTGTAGCTCAGGCTGGTCTTGAACTCACAACAATCCTCCTGCCTCAGCCTCCCGAGTGCTGGGATTACAGGCATGCGCCACCATGCCCAGCTGCTACATAGTGATTTAAGGGCCGCCTGAACTATATATAGCAAGGCACTATTTCAAAAACCAATAGTAGGGGCTGGGGAGATGGCTCAGTGGAATAAGTGCTTCTTTGGCAAGTGCAAGGCCCTGAGTTCAATCCCTGGTTCCGCCAAAAAAAAAAAGAAAAAAGAAAAAAACCCCAATAGGATTAGTAGTAATACAAATACTACTAATAATAAATTTTTAAAAACTAACTACCCTAGCAATGAGGGAGGCTGTGACTTAGGCAGAGACTTAGATTTTGGCAGTGTTTCTTGTGATTTAGCCTTTTTCTTTTTAATTGCATTGATTTAGGTATCTGCTTTTCTTCTTTTGTTTGTTGAGTTTTATTAAGATTGGCTCAGGGTTTATCTGTTTTGTTTATTCTGTCAAAGAACCAGCTCTTACATCATTGATTCTTTTTTTTTTTTTTTTTGTCTTTTTGAGACAGGGTCTCACTATGCAGTTCAGGCTGGCCTTAAGCTCACTTTGTAGCTCAGGCTGGTCTCGAACTCGCGACAATCCTCCTGCCTCAGCCTCCCGAGTGCTGGGATTACAGGCATGCGCCACCACGCCCGGCCTCCATTGATTCTTTTTTTTAAATGTATTTAGTACAGTGTTTACGAGGTTTCACTATACCTTGGCAAAGATTTATTTGAAGGTGCATATGACAGTGCCAGAAGTTGGCAATGAGAGTTAGCTGTTAATCCTAGTACTTGGGAGGCTGAGGCAGGAGAATCACCGTTTGAAGCCAGCTTGAATATATAGTGAGTTTAAGTCGAGTCTGAGTTACACAGTGAGATCCTGTTTCAAAAAAAAAAAAAAAAAGCTGCATGCATACCCATTCCAAGGCACTGTTATGAAATTTCAGAACTTGGACAAAGGACTGAAATTGCAGCTTCTAGGGAAGAAATAAAACAGATCACAAACAATGATCGTAGGCCAAGAAGCAGAGGCACTTTGGGCTCTAGAAGCAGCAGACCCAAACACTAGAACATCATTGCCTTTAAAATTCTGAAGAGCCAGTACTCAAGCACAGGAGGTAAAATAGGCATCCCCTGCACCTTGCACCCCCAGTTTTCCCTCCTGAGCTTTAAAGATGCCACTGGTGACCTGTGGGTGTGAGCCTGGGAGGAGGCAGCCTGGCCCCGTGTGGTCAACGACCCCTGCGTGAGCCACACGTGTAGGCGCCTTGGAGGGATTTGGGAGGAGAAGATGAAATTATAACAGGACACCTGATGCTTGGAACATCTGCAGAAGAAATGGAGACAGTTGGCAGCGCTGGGGCTGGATTAGTGCTAAGTGCATAGAAAACAAAGCAGGCGAAGATGCAGGCTGTTATTAAATCCCTGGAAAATAAACTGTTGTGCGGGTAAAGAAAAAATAATTATAATGTGTTCGTAGGCTCAGCCGTGAATAGTCTCTCCACCGCGATGATAATGTGTGTAAACACGGACTGCGGCTCTAATTGGAATCTTGATATGCTGTGTGGGGAGGGGATGCTGAGGGCAGGAGGTGGCCACGATGTCACCTGCTGTGAGGGGACGCAGGTCCCCCAAGGGAAAAGCTGAACGGCTGCTCCAGAGGCGCAGGAAGTGCACGGGAAGAGGCAGCGACTGCACCTCTCCCAGTGAACTCTGAGGAATGGTTTACTCTTTAATGGGTGAGCGCGGGAGTTGCTACAAATAGGAATAGAGTCTAGAGGCTGGCCGGAGCCTCCCTCCCCCTTGCAGAGGAGCTGCGCGCCCTGCTCCGGTCGGGTCGGCTGGGCCTTCCTCTGCGGGGAGTTCACTTGCTCTTACTTCCTCTTGTTATCATCGGCTTTGTTCTCAGCATCCTGTCTCCTGGCCGCCGTCGCTTGTCAGAGATTCCGTGCTTTCTTTAGCCATTTTTGTTTCCATTTTCTTTTTTTGTAAGGGGATTTTTTTCATTTACTTTTTAAGTTTTTTTGTTGTTGTTGTTGTTTTTTAATCAGGGCATGTTTGCAGTACAAAATGATCCCATTCCTCGTGGGGAGTGGTGTGTGGACATCACACATCTTAACTCTTCCTCCATGGCCTTCCCTTTCCTCATCCTGCCAGTTTCTTAAGCTCCTTCCCATTTTGCTAACCACCTGTCTGCCTGGTTCCTCTTACCTATCTTTTATTTTGCTTTTTCTTTATACTTCGTGTTTTCATTTAAGAGAGCCCGTTCGATATTTAATCTTCTGTGTCTGGTTTATTTTATTTAATATTATGATCTCCAGGGGCATCCATGTTCCTACAGATAACTCAGTTTTATCTTTTTATGGTCGAGGAGCACTCCATTGTGTATGAATACATTTTCTTTATTCATATACATTTCTTATGGTTTCTCCAATTTATTAGAGTACAAGTTTTCGAATTAGTTGCTAATGCTAGTTTAGATTTTGGCAGTGCCTCTTGTGATTTAGCCTTTTTCTTTTTAATTGCGTTGATGTATTTGCTTTTCTTTTTTTTTGTTTAGTTTTATTAAGATTGGGTCAGGGTTTATCTGTTTTGTTTATTCTGTCAGAGAACCAGCTCTTGCATCATTGATGTTTCACTACACAGATCGGAGTAGGCCTCTTAGCGATCCTCCTGTTTTCAGCCTCCCAAATGCTGAGATTATAGCGTGTGACACCACGCCCAGTCTCAGTTGCCATCTCAGTACACCGCAGGGGTGGGGCTGGCACAGCGGAGTATTGAACCCTGGTTGCTATGCCTGCTGAGCTACCTGACGGGCCCTGGTCTTTCTTTCCAGTACTAGCGAACTAGTCATTTTTCTCATCACTGAGGTAAAATTCCCAGCACTCAGCGTTAAAGGAGCAAAGGTTTATATGGCTCACAGTTCGTAAAGGTTTCAGTCCATAGCTGGATGGCTCTGACTGTGGCATGGCAGAGGGGCATCACCGAGGAGAAGCAGCCCCCGGCAGGCAGGCAGGCAGGCCAGAGCACATAGCCCTCTGTCTGTTCCCTGTATTATTCTTGGCCGGCTACCAGCCCTAGGGTGGCTGTGGCACTCACACCCTTAGTCCTAGCCAGAACTATGCCAGACCAATCAGTGGACTGATTTACTAACCACAGTTCCTTGCTCTGAATCTAGTCACCTCTGAAAAGCCCCCCACCCCATGACTGCATCAGGCTTGGAGGGGACATCTAGCCATGAGCCATAGTACCAGCTTGGAATTGGGATTATTATATATTTGGCTTTGTTCTGCTTTTCTGATGGGGTGTTCACAGCTATAAGCTTCCTTCCTAAGATTGCTTTCATTGCGCCCCATAGGTTCTTGCTTGTTGTACTGGCATCATCATTTGATTCTAGGAACTGATTTTTTTTGTACTGAGGATCTTGAGTTTGCCAGGCAGATACTTGTGCCGCTGATCTATCTCTCCAGCCCCAAGAACTGATTTCTTGCTTGACCTATTGCATATTCAGGAGTGTCTTATTTAATTTCCATGTAGTTGCATGATTTCTGTGGTTTCTTTGGCCATTGATTTTATTGCACTAAAATCTGATAATATATGTGGAATATTTTTAATTCTCTTGTATCTACTAAAATGTGGCTTATAGGCTAATATGTGGCCTGTTTTGGAGAAAGTTCCGTGTGCTACTGAGATACATATATATTCTGTTGCTGTTAGGTGGGACACTAGGAACATAATAAGTCCATTTGCTTGAAGTTGTGGTTTGACTTTGATTTTTTTTAGGTCTAATTTATCTATTTGTTTATCTAGGGCTGTGGAGATGGCTCAGTGGAATAAGTGCTTCCCTGGCAAACACAAGGGCTTGAGTTTAATCCCTGGTTCCACAAAACAAAGCAAAACAAAACAATATTTGTTTATCTGATTTATCTATAGTGGGGTATTGAGGTTCCTCATTATTTTTGTATTAGTGTTTATCTGATCTTTCAGTCTTTTATGAAGTTGGGTATACACTGATGTTCAGTACATTTATGTTTGAAACTATTATCTCTTTCTGTTGAGTTGTTCCTTTAATCAGTATGTAGTGCCTTCTTTGCCCCTTGTAATCAGTTTTGGTTTGAAATCCCATTACTGAAAATAGGATAGCTATTCCTGCTTTTGGGGGGCTCCAATTGCATGGAATATTGTTTGTCCTTTGGCTTTTAGTCAATACATTTCTTTTTGAGGGGGCTGGGGAGATAGCTCAGTAGAATAAGTGCATGCTTGGAAAGCGTAAAGGCCTGAGTTCAATTGCTGGTTCTGCAAAACAAAATCTTTTTGGATTAAATGTGTTCATTTTGATTGTTGTGAGTTTGAGACCAGCCTGAGCTACAAAGTGAGCTTAAGGCCAGCCTGAACTGCATACTGAGACCCTGTCTCAAAAAGAAAAAAAAAAGTGTTTTTGATCCAGTCTGTCAATGAGTGTCTTTTGATTGGAGAGTTATTATTAAAAGGTATTGACTTTTTCCTGTCATCATATTTTCCTGTTGCTGATCCCTTTGTTTTGACAGAGTTTCACTGTGGAATTCAAACTGACCTTGACCTACTGTATTCAATCCATAGAGTGGCCTCGAACTCATGGCAGTACTCCTGCCTCAGCCTTCTGAATGCTGGGAAGGATTCTTTTTTTTTTTTTTTTTTTTTTTTTCAGTTGGCTTAGGCTGCCTTAAGGGCAGGTCTAGTGCCTCATGGGGATCTGGGGATGGAACCACTGTCCCCTGCACCTGACTGAGTTTGGCCAAGCAGGTGCTTTAAACAACTAAGCTAACATGTAAGGCCGCACCTCCTGAATGCTGGGATTACAGGCATCTGCCACCATACCTAGCTTTGATTCCTTTTCTTAGGATTTTTAAACATAACCCCAAGCAGAGGATAATATTGAGCCTCTCAGCCTTCTACCCAGTATCAGTCCTATCTGTGTGCTTTCCGTAGGCTCCTACTGCGCGCCTACTATGGCAGCCTGCCTCCTGAAATGTCTGTGACGTGCTTGTGGTGGAAGTAAGCGGACGCTGACTGAGTCTGAGTAAGAACCAATGCTCTGATGAGGCAGCAGGTATGGAGACCAGGAATGGAGTGCAGAGGTCCAGCAAGGGCCTTGCTGCAGTGCACAGCTGCTGAACAGACATTGACTGGGGCATCAGGGGCAAAGGTATAAGAGATGAGACTGATGGAGTCCTGATCATGGCTGTGGGGATGCAGGGGACACTTGTGATTGGAGGATTTGGGGAAGAGATATGCCAGGATCTGGCTCTTACCAGAAAAACTGTGACTCTGGGGTTGGTTTAGGGGAAAGTGGAAGGCAGAAGCAGGAAGAGGTTTGCCAGCCATTGGAACATGCAGGTAAGAACAGATAGTGGCTCAACCAGGGTAAGCACACGGGGAGATGGAGGACGGAGAGACTGGGAGAGGACAGGGTCTGCATCGATTCTTCAGGTGAAACTCCATGCATGCATCTAAACTGATCATGGTGACATGTGTTTTTCTTTTCCTTTGAATAGTTTATTTGCGTTGACTTACCTCTTAGAAGCAAGTTATCTCTTGGGGTGTTGGGTGGCATATAGAAGATCTATCAGACACGATCACTGGCCTGGGAATGCTGGGCTGCTGTTGTGCACTTGGACACTGGACACTTGGGAGATGCTGCCCAGGGCCTCAGAGACCAGGGAAGAGAGAGCCACCGTGTGCTGTGCCCTCCACGCAGCTATGCAGGGAAATCATTCACTTTAGAGGCCAGGCCTGGGGCCAGCTTTCATTCACGTCTTCTGGAACATACGATCATCTTCTGTTCTCATTAGTGTGACCATTTATCACTTACATTTATTCATATATACTGTCACCTTTAGTTTTCAGGGTTAATTGAATACAGATGAAGCAATTTTTTAAGTAAATAAACCATAGTCCTGGTGCTACAAAGTGATAGCCTGTCTTCAAGTAGAGGGGTATTAATGAGCACACCGTGTAAATGCAGAGCTGGGCAGCTCAAGGGGTGCAGAGAGTACATGCTGACACCAGTAATAGGAACTTTCCAAATTTTTGTTGACTACAGTGATGGGAACTGCAGTGAAATATTTGCTTTGTAGAATGTTTGTTAAGCTGGAAAAGCAGTAAGCAGAAGCAGTAAGTACTTTCTGGCCTTTGCCCGTAGCATAAATAAATAAAACTTGAAAGATTCTTAAGACTTCCTAATGAAGGTCCTGTCTATTGATTTAATGCTCAAGAGCTTGGTTATTTGGAAATGAAAGAGCTAATTCTTTCAGAAATAAAGGTAGCAAAAATCTAGTAAATTCCCCATTTCTGCACAAGTCTATGCTGGAGAGGCTGGAGGAACAGTGTGGTTGAGAAGGTGGACTCTCAAACCTTCAGACACCAGCTCAGAGCACTTGCTAGCTACAGAGACTTGGACGTCATCTGTATTTTTTTTTTTTTTTTTTTTTTTTTTTTTTTTTTTTTTTTTTTTTTTTTTTTTTTTTTTGTGCCCTAATTCCATCACAATTACTGTGAAAGAAATTAATATGTGCAAACATTTTTTTTATTTTTGGTGGTACTGGGAATTGATCTTAGGGTGTCATGCATGGTAGTCAGGGTCTCTATCACTGAGGTAAGATTGGACTTGTAGTGATCCTCCTGCTTTTAGCCTCCCAAGTGCTGGGGTTACAGGTGCGTGCCACCATCCTAGTCTCAGTTGCCATCGCAGGGTGCCCCAGGGGCAGGGCTGACACAAATGCCAACAGGGATCAAACCCTGGTCCCTACACTCTGCCTAAGCAGGTGCTTTAATCTGCTGAGCTATCTGGCAGGCCCAGGGATCAATTTTCTTAATGGTGAAATTTGAAGAACTTGAGTTTTAAATTTTGCTAAATTCCAATGTGTAAGTTTATTTTTGTTGTTGTTTTTTTCCCCTCTCGTATGGTTTGTGTTTTGGGCATCCTGACATGTATCTGTCTCCTTGAGGTTGTGGGCAACATCTTTTGCTTTGAAGAATTTATAGTTGGTGTTTATGTTTAGGGGAGTGGCCTATTATGAATGGTGTGTATGCTGTGAGGTTTAGGGTAGAGGTTTGTTCTTTCCTATATAGACTCCCTATTGCTTCAGCACCATTGTTGAAGTACTTTATTACCTCTGTTAAATATAAATTAGCCACTCATATAACTGAGAGATCAGTGGCAGTCTTAAGATTTGCATATTCTACTATTTTGTTATTTCTTTTTATCTGAGTCCATGAATGGGTGTGTTTATTGTGGAGTGTTGGTTGGTCCGTGTGTATAACACATTAATTCCTTTTTCATCTCCTTCTCCTCATCTCCTTCCTCCTCTTGATCTCCTTCTCATTTACAAAAGATCTATCTCCCTGGTTCCTATTGTCTGTCTTTTACTTTGCTCTTTAATTTATGTGTGCTAAGGGCTGCTCAAACAAGAGAAACCATGCAGTATTTAAGCTTTTGTGTTTGGTTTATTGCATATCATACTTTGGTGGTCCCTTTGAACTGGTGTCCAGCATTACCGTTGACTAAATTGAATACTTCCCAACAGCTGAATTGTTTTTTGGTTTTTTTTTTTTCAGTTTGAGACAGGGTCTTGATAAATTTCCCAGCTGGATTTGAACTTGGGATTGTCCTGCTTCAACCTCTCAAATTGCTAGGATTACAGATTTGTGCCACTGTGCCTGGTGTATTTTTTAAATCATCTTTTTTTTACTTTTAAAAGAAAAAAGTCTGGCCTATACATAGAAAAGTTCCCACCAGCTTAATAATTAGGACACATAATAAACAATGGACATTCATACTGTAAAATACTACTCAGTAATAAGCAAAGGAACTACTGATACAAGCAATAGCCTGGATGAATCTCAGGAGCACTGCACCGAGAAAAGCAACACATGAAAGGCTACGTACTGCAGAATCCACTTATACTCTGGAAGCAGAGTGGGCCTTGCCCGGAGCTGTGTGTAGGGCAGGTGACGAGGGCACTTCTAGAAGTGGTGGAGATGTCCTGTATCGTAACTGTAGCATGCACTTGCCAAAACTCACCCAACTGTGCATTTAGCAAGAACCAGGATTTTACTGCGTAAATCGTACCTCAGGAAACCTCATAGGAACAACAAAAAAGCAAGCAAGCAAGCAGAAGTGCCAGAGTGACTTGGTAAGGAAAGAATGATCATCCCACAAACAGTGCAGGGACAACTGGCACCTGTGTGGAACACAGTGGTCCCCTGGTGCTCCCTGGCAGGCAGGCTGACTCTCCGCACGGGCTTCCTTCTCCCAGGCCGTATGCCTCATTTGCTTCTAGTTCTCAGTGCTCAGTCACATCTATCTACACTGTGCACAACACACGTAAAACTTCTGGTCTAAATGACAAGGACAGGGGCCCAGGAGATGGCTCAGTGGAAAAAGCACTTCCCTGGCAAGCTCATGGGCCTGAGTTCAATCCCTGGTTCCCAAAAAAAAAAAAAAAAAAAAAAAAAAAGACCTTCAAATGACAAGGACATATTTGTACTAGGGAACCTGTGTGTGTATATGAAGACACTGATCGTAAGGAATTGGCTCATATGACTTTGGAGGCTGTGAGGTCCAGACCCAGGAGAGTGATGTTGCAGGAATGGACCATTGTTCTCACTTCTCCTTGTCCAGGTCCCAAGGGTGCCCTTCTTATCCTGTGTGTTTTGCTTCCAAGTGGGCTGGATAAGACTGCTCACATCTGGGACCTGCTTTCTAAAAAATCTGCTATTGGTGTGAAGGTTCATGGCACCAGTGGGGTCCCAGAGCAGGGCGTACTTCCTGGGCGGCTGAGTCTGCCTGGGGGTCATGCCCTGTGTGTCATGTGCAAAGAAAGAAGAGTCTAAGAAGAGCATTTACAAGGACATTGGACGCAGCCTGTGGAACAGTAGCTCCACCCGAGGTGACCCGTGGGTGAGACTGTCCCTTTTTCATTCTCCACAGGTGGCAGAAGCCGAGTTCACACACAACCCAAGGTTGAAAGTCCTTTGATGTGGAAGCTGCAGCACGCGGCTTCTCCAGGACATGCAGGGTTTTCTGCTAACTGCTTTTCTGACATAGTGAAAGATTTGTAGTTAGAAATAATACCCTTATTTTTTTAATGGAAAAATCACTCCCTGAGGTCAGTGTGGTTGCTCTTTTCTGGCAGGGGAGATCATGACCTTAGTTTTCAGCCAGGCTGCTTTCATCTGACACGCTGCACACTTCTCTGTCCCTAGAAGGCAGCAAGATGTTACCTTCAGGCTGGAGTGTCTGGGCTTGAGGCAGAAGTTTCTAAAAGCTCACGCTGCTTTTAAAAGTAAAACTTGTTGGCAGTGCGCTCTTGGTAGCCTTTGTCTCAGTTTTAATTTCTGTGACTGCGTGTTTTCAAGTAGCAGAGTTCTCCCTTCAAAGGATCACCGTCACAGGCCTACTTCATGTATCTGCTGGTTTGTTTTCCAACTGCTATTTATGTGGTTTGCCTGAGGTTGGAAATGACAACACAATGTCTGTCCTTGATGTTAAAAATGAACCACTGCTTCTCAGACTCAAAGGTAAACACTCTCCTACAGCCAGAATTGAAGGACTCAGCTCCTTGCTGTGAGAAGACTGGGAGAGCCCAAAGCAGGCCTGGTAGTGTGGTCCCAGGCTGTGGCCAGGCCCTGGAGTAGTGCAGAGTTGAGTAACCAGATGTGCTGTGGCAAGACTTTAACTGTCCAAAGGGAATCTTCAGAGCTTGTTTTAGTGTCTTATTTCCTGCAGAAAATGAGATAGGACTTATTTTCTGTCTTCTTTTTTTTTGTCTTTTTTTTTTTTTTGGTCTTTTTTTTTTTTTTTTTTTTTTTTTTTTTTTTTTTTTTTTTTTTTTTTTTTTTTTTTTTTTTTTTTTGTCTTTTTTTTTTTTGAGACAGGGTCTCACTGTGTGCACACCCCCACTATATATTTTGGAAAATTAATGTCTGTTTAATGATCATTGCAGGCAAAATCAGTCCAGAAATCTTTGGCAAGGGGTGAATCAGGAGGTTCAGCAGTAGACATTGCTCGGAACCCCTGCCCCCAGCTTTGTAGTGTTTTTAAAGCCAGAACTTCTAAAAACATATGGTCCTACATTTTGCTTTATTCATCACTGGTACCTCCACGTTCCTTATAACTCTAATAATATTCTCCTTTTTTCTTTTCTAATTTTTGTTATTATGGCGTTAAGCATGTTGATGTTACAGTGCAGTCAGCAATATCCTTCTACAGGACTTATTGTGCAAAACTAAAGCTGTGTCTCCATTGTATACTTACGTCCCATTCCTCCTTCCCAGCCCCTGGCGACCACCCATCTATATTTTGTCTCTATCCCTTTGTCTCCCCTGGCTCTTCCTTTAGAGGAATCACATGATTTGTGTCTGCTTTATTCCCCTTAGCATCATATCCTCAAGGTTCATCCCTGTTGCAACAGACATCAGTATCTCCCACTTTTTAAGGTTGTCCTGCAGTGTGGAGAGACCACAGTTGACTTATCCGTTCATCCATTCATAGATGCTTGAGTTGCTGCCATGCCTAGCTGTTGTGACTCATGCTGTTGTGGACAGAGGGTACCTCCTTAGACCCTGCTGTCACTTCCTGTGGATAGAGACCCTGAAATGGAACTGCTGGATCATATAGGAATTTTATTTCGTTTTTTTGAAACAGGGTCTCATTATATAGTTTAGATTGGCCTTAACTTATTATGTAACTCAGGCTGGCCTTGAACTTGCAGTACTACTCTTGCCTTAGCTTCTCAAGTACTGGGATTACACTTGTGCACTCCTAACCCCAGCTTTCAGGTTTTCAATCATTGTCTCTCAAATGGGTGTGAGGTCATTTCTCATTGGGGTTTTGATTTACATTTCCCTGATGACTAGTGGTTTTTTTTTTTTTTTTTTTTTTTTTTTTTTTTTTTGTCTTTTTGAGACAGGGTCTCACTATGCAGTTCAGGCTGGCCTTAAGCTCACTTTGTAGCTCAGGCTGGTCTCGAACTCACAACAATCCTCCTGTCTCAGCCTCCCAAGTGCTGGGATTACAGGCCTGCGCCACCACGCCCGGCGATGACTAGTGTTAATGTGCTGTATTTATCGAACATTTTGTATTATCTTCAAAGAAAAGTATTCAAGTCCTTTGGCCATTTTAAATTAGGTTGTTTTTTACTTTTAGGAGTTTCTTTATGATTTCTGAATATTAATTTCAGGTCAGGTCCATGATCTGCAAATATTTCTCCCATTCTGAGCTTTTTTGCTCTGTTGATGTAGCTTGTAATAGACAAAAGCTTTTAATTTCCTGAGGTCAATTTGTTTATTGTTGATTTTGTAACAATTTTTGTGGTTGCTGTATCAGTCAGTGAGTACTAGTGGAACAGATTTAATGTAAGATATAAAAATAGGTAAGGAAGGGCCGGGGAGCTGGCTCAGTGAAATAAGTGCTTCCCTTGCAAGCACAAGGGCCTGAGTTCAATCCCTGGTTCTACAAAAAAAAAAAAGTAAAAATATGTGAGGATTTATAAGACAAGCGTCCTGAGGTTGCCCATGGAGTCAGATGTGGAAGAGTACAAAAGGCTGTCCTCAGGGTAGAGATCTGAAGTGTCCAGTTGAAGGCCTGGCTCCCACTGCAGTAACCCTTTTGAATCCCTATCAAGAACCTGTCAAAAGGTCGAAGGGTCAGTGCTGGAAGCCAGGAGACGTCCAAGGTGAAGGTGAAGACTAGAGCTCCTCCTCGGAAGAGACAGAAGCAGATTTCCTAGTTTCCCTTTTAGGGGCAAGCCGACCAGCGTGGGGTTTCTGTCTCCATGAAATCCCCTCAGGCACACTTAGCACTGTGCTGATTCAATTATGTAATTAGCTTCTCCTTTTACCATTTACTATCCCAGCTTTAGTAATAACTCATTTATTTTTTCACAAAGGTATCAACCCAGATAAAATCCCATCTTATTCCTATACACTAAAATGATATCTTAGGTGTTCTATTCATTGTTAACTTTACTAATTTTAGTTTTATTCTGTTACAGAAGACTGAGATAATTACATACCCACATGCCTGATTAACACTCCACATATTACACCAGAATATTCCATACTCACATATGCAATCTTTGTGTTCCATCCGCAATAAACTTGAAAAGGGGTACAAGGACTAATGTTTTCCATCCTAATGTTAGCTGTCATTCCTGTCCTTCACTCATCAAAACAATGAAGCATAATATTGTGTCTTTGAATCAATACCTATCTGAATGCTAATAGCAAGTTTACGTGCATCAACCTGGATTGGACGCCAGCCAGCACAGCACCCATTTACTATTGTGATCAACTAGCATCAATCCTACGGCTTTCTGTTATTTTAATCTTTATACCATTAATGAGCCTACTAGGAAATAAACTATTGAAATGATACAGCTTTATGGTATAAGTGTTACTCTGGGCTTGTAAACCAAAAATGGAGAATTTGTCCCCTAGGACAGCAATGGCAAATCTTTTAGAGCTTCCCGTGGTATAAATAGCCCATTGTGGCATGTGTACTGTAGGTTCACCACTACAGTCCGAGGACATCAAAATTAAGCAAGGAACTTATAGCTCTACCACTAACCCCCAAAGCTGTAATTCTAATTAAACTATCCTTCACCAATATTACAGTCTTATGTTGTAGCATTTTGCAATCCTGGTATTCTTCACTTTATGTACTTCATGCACTAATGCACTGTCCCATTACTACAATAATAAGTATTATATCATGTTTCATAAAATATATGTAATCAATATTAAAATAATAATCACATGCTTATAAGCAAGTACATAAAACTAAAATAATATGGGGCTGGGGAGATAGCTCAGAAGGACCCAAGTTGAATCCTCAGCTGCACATGCTCTACGGTCTTGGCCTGTATCCCCAGTCAGGCCTTCTCGGCCCCAGAGGTGGGCACCCACCATATGGCCCCAAAGTCTATAATCCCAGCACTCGAAAGGTTGAAACGGGAGGATCTCTGCAAGTTTGAGACCATCCTGGGAGCTGCAAAAGTGAGTACAAGGCCAGCCCAAACTGCATGGGAAGACTGTCTCAAAAGAAGAAAAAAAAAACCTCTAAAATAATACATAGCCCATTAACTTATTCAGCCATACTATAATTCAAAACCATATGAAGATGAGAAACATCATTAATAGATGATATAATCATAATAATTATATCATTAATAGATGATGTAAACATTATGGTTACATCATTAATAGATGATGTAATCTATTAATTTTACATAGAACATCTTTAATCATTAGAAGGAGGATAAACAGATGGCTCAGAAGTCCATAGAGCAATGTGCCAGGTAGTTCTCACAGCTGATGTTGCTGAGCCACTTGGCCTGCATGGCCTCAAGTCTGGGACGCTCAGTGATCTTGTGGCCAAGGCCCCCACAGGACACACAGCCACATTCTCCTCTGATACCCAGCATCATCGCTAGGGTACAGTTCTTGTAGCACCTGTAGCACCGTCAGATTTGCCTTTAAAAGTAGGGCCTCTGGGTCCATTACAGCAACTTACCAGAGGCCCTGTTGTTGAAAGTAGTGGCAACTCCAGCATATTCCAAGTGCCTGGTACAGCCAATCTGGTGCATATAATTCTCAGTTTCCACAGACATGTCATAATTGATGTCATGCTGGGTGACACAAAAGTCTGTGGCCATCAGGACATATTTCTTGCCCTCCTGAAATACTTCAATGGCCTTGGTTAGTTGTTCTCGGTCTCTGCTCCAGTGGATAGTCTCAGCCTCAACCCCCTTCAGTAGCAGATACTCAGGGGTGGCATCTACATTTGTCCTCTCTGCAAATATGCACACAGTGGGAGGGATCTTCTGTAGGCACTCAAGCAGGAAACACCATCTTATCTTCCTCCTTCACACATCCTACCTCCTGTATGACATCCAGGCTGCCAGCCTTTGTGCACCCATGTTGATAGTGACAGGCTCGCCGGGCGTGGTGGCGCATGCCTGTAATCCCAGCACTCGGGAGGCTGAGGTAGGAGGATTGTTGTGAGTTCGAGACCAGCCTGAGCTACAAAGTGAGTTTAAGGCCAGCCTGTCTCAAAAAAGACAAAAAAAAAAAAAAAAAAAAAAAAAAAAAAAAAAAAAATATCAGATAGTGACAGGCTCTACCACGGTGCTTTTGGCAAATTTGTGGATCCTCTGGCATACTGATGCTTAAGATAGAAGGTAGTGCATCTGTTGCCCTCAAACCTATAGACATCTAGGCTGCATCTTCTCATGTAGCAAATCCATGAGGCACCCAAGGGTGGCTGCCATCATGTGTGTACTATGTGGGATGGGCTCCATCTGCTGTTTGAGGGACTACCCCTGATGCAAAGAGCACAGTGCAGGAGGGGTGCACATTCTCGTGCAGCAGGTGGCAGTAATTGTCCGGGATGCCATGGGTCCCTGGGGCTAGTTCCTGGAAAAGAAAAGATGAGTCTGAAGAGCCCCTCATGCTTAGAGAAAGGCAATTGCTTCTCTTGTTCCAAGCAACCATTATAATGAGCAGCATGAACACAGGGCCTTGCCTGACCCCGTGAAGGTAATGTCAGTTATGTCCTAGCCAGATAGAATAATAGAGATGCCCTGGATCTGGATGGATATTGAGTGGAGGATGTGTTTCCTTTTCAGGAGTTGAAGGATGGCCATAGGAAACTTCATTTTATTAAAGCTCTTGATGGGTGATGGGAAACCATCTCCTTTACCAAAATGTGGTACTACTTCAGTATGTGCTCATGCCGCCCCTCAGACATGCTAAGGACATAATGAAGGTACCCAACTCATAGTGATGCCCTTGACTATCTCTTTCACTAATGTTGAGGTGTGACCCCACCACCACATTCTATAGAATCTTCTCTTCTTTCAATTGTTTCTTATTCTCCTTGAGGGCTGCAACCTTCTCTTTAAGGTGCTGGTAAAAATCTAGGAGGCTGACAGTGGACTGAGGGCCCAGCAGGATGTTGTCCTCATCTCCCTAGGATTCACTGCCATCATCCTGCTGTTCCTTGCATCTTTGCTACAGCAGTTCCTGAAGCAGTAGTTGCTGGAACTGTTGGAATGTTACAATGGGTAGTGTATAGTCATTGTCATCTTGCAAGCTCCCTGTCCTTTGAATTCTGACTCTGCCGTCTTTTGTGGGGTAAAGAGTGATCAAGAAAAAGAGCACTGATCCTATCTAGTTAGGCATTTCTTACTCAAGTTGACATAATCAGTGAACTATCACAGTCCACCCCTTGTCAACTTGACAAGCAGGCAGACACATTTCCTTTCTTTTTTTTGTAGAACCAGGGATTGAACTCAGGCCCTTGCACTTGCCAGGCAAGCACTTAGTCTATTGAGCCATCTCCCCGGGCCCAAATTTCCTTAAATCATACTTGGTGTCCAGATACAAAGAGAAGTTTATAGTTATGCAGAGTGTATCCTATACATAAGAGGAAATGTATTGTTTTCCACCCCAGAATAGAAGACAAGTTTTCTTTGGGTTATGCTTGCTCCTAACATTTTATAACTTAAACATTATAGCACAGGTTTAACAATAATACTTAAGAACTAATATTATAGGGCTGGGGAGATGGCTGAGTGGAATAAGCGCCTCCCTGGCAAGCGCAAGGGCCTGAGTTCAATCCCCAGTTCTGGAAAAAAAATAAAAATAAGAACCAATATTACATTTGTTAACTTATTACATAAGAAGTATAGTAGGAGAAAACTATTACAATTTCAATCTTCACTTCTCTAACTATCATGAGGTGATAGTCGGTATTTAGTACTACCTTCTACTACCCATTCTTTAATCCCTTGGCTTTCAACAAGCACCCAGAAAGTCTTTGTTCTTTCCTTGGTGGAGTGATGCATACTTTCATTCTTGAAGGTTCTTGATCATTTGTTATCCTACCTGGATTGGGTTGGTGTAGTTTCCTACTGACCTTGTTAACAGGGCATGGTAATGCTAGGAGTCATCCTAAGGGATCTTTTACACTCCAAGTATACTCTTCCTTTCTTCCATTGTAGAACAATAATCCGATTTCACCTTCATAGTCTGGGTCAGTCACCTCTGCCAATACCTTTCTTCTGTTTTAGTTTGTTTACTCAAAAGCATAAGGAGATTAAGATGACCAGGTATGGAATTATTAGCTTTTAGTTCAGTGGAATTGCTGCGCTTGGTAGTAAAAGCTTTCTGCCTCCCCTTTGTACCCCCCTCACCCTAGAACTAAGACTTCTAGTCCTGCAGAGGGAAAGGTTAAAGGAATAGGATCAATAATTTTGCTAGTGGATTATTAGGGTAATGGTAAGCAGCACCATTCCCACATCCACCCTTTGATTTCTGGACCGTGAATCCTGGCAATAGGAGACACAATACTACACAGTAACTACTGATTCATGCAGCCCTTTGAAGAACCTTGTCCCAACCCTGCAAGCTGTTGCCACCTAGCTGCTGCATTAAGTACATCTTCAAAAGATCATTCCACCTTTGTGTCATTCCATCATCTGCATGATGAGGAATACAGTAAAACCAGTGAATTCCATGAGCATGAGCTTGTCACCTCACTTCTTCAGCCATAAAATGTGCGCCTTGGTCAGAGACAATGTTGTATGGAATTTCCTGATGGTGGGTAAGGCGTTCTGCAAGTCTACATATGGTAGTTTGAGTGCAGGGAAGGCAAATTCATATCTAGAATAAGTGACTATGCCAGTAAGGACAAACAAAGCTTTTTCCTTTGCATGATGGAAGCAGTCCAATATAATCAGCTTGCCGCCAGGTAGCAGGCTGATCACCTAGGGAATGGTACCATATTAGGGACTCAGTGTTGGCTTTTGCTGCTGGCATGTTGGGAACTCAGTGGTGGCTGTTGCCAGGTCAGCCTTGATGAGCGGGAGTCCATGTTGCTGAACCCATGCATAGCCACCATTCCTGCCACCATGGCCACTCTGCTCATCCCATTAGGCAATGACAGTGGTGACTGAAGAAAGGTTGACTGATGTCTGCTGAACAATTCATCCTATCCATTTGATTGCTAAATTTCTCTCCTGCTGAGGTTACTTTTTGATGAGCATTTACATGAAATACAAATATTTTTATATCCCTTGCCCATATGGAAGGTTTTGTCTACATACTTCACTAAATATCTCTCACCACTTTTCCAATTCATATTCCTTCCAGGTGATTAAATCCATGCAAACTAAGTTGTGACACAGGGCTGGAAAGTAATATAACCTTGAGGTAGGACAGTGAAGGTGTATTGCTGACCTTGCCAGCTGAAAGCGAATTGCCTCTGATAGGCTTTATGGATAGGTATGGAGGAGAAGACATTTGCCAAGTCAATATCTGTGTACCAAGTACCAGCAGATAATCTATTAATCTGCTCAAGCAAGGAAACCACATCTGGTACAGCAGTTACAATCAGAGTCACAGATTGCTTCAGTTTACAGTCATCTGTGGTCATCATCCAAGACCCATCTGTTTTCTGCACATGCTAAATGGAAGTCAAATGGAGATGTAGTGAGATCCACCATCCATGTGTCCTTCAGGTCCTTGGTACTGGCAGTAATCTCTAGAATCCCTCCACTGATGCCATATCATTTTTGTTTTACTATTTTACAAATAAAGGCAACTCTAATGGCTCCCATTTGGCCTTTCCAACCGTAACAGTCCTGATACTACAGGTTAAGGAACCTATGTGAGGATTCTGCCAAGTACTGAATATATTTCTTGATTATCTCCTCTGTGAGCTGGACCTCTGCTAAAATTCAACTGATCACCTGACTATAGGCCCTGACTCTTATTAGAGGATAAACACAATTATGTTTTAGATCCTCTGAAATCAGTGTCAGTTCAAAACCAGTGTCTAGTAGTCCCTGAATTGTCTGATCATTTCCATTTATCTTGGTGCACATTTATCCTGGTCTAAGCCCTTAGGTCCCTTTGAGGAAGGATGGGAGAAAGATTGACTATATAAAGTTTAGTGGTGCACCAGGGTCCTTCCTCAAGGAGACTGAGGCTCCTTGTCATTCAAAGATCTCTGGGTTTGTAAACTGGCTCAAATCTGTGAATTGCTTGAGGGGCTGTGAGGCCCTGTTACTGTGATTTGAACAGATTTCTGTACATTTGCCCTTAAATTTCTTTTCATTATACAAATCTAACAAAAACTTTGTAGGCTTCCTATAAAGTAAAATAGTACTTTTGGGAACACTGGCAAACCAGCCAACACCATAGGTCTGCACTTAGGAGACTGTGCTGAGCATTGTTCTACTTCTGCTGTCCATCGTGGTAAGCATATGTATCGTGCCCTTTGGTGATTAAGTGCTGCCACTTCATGATCCAGTTAAACCCACTGCCCTTAAACTTCCTAAATGAGTAACTGTGGTCGCCACTGTAAGATCTGTCATACAGAAAAGACGATGGCAGGGCTTTTTGGGGATGCTGGTGCTCCCCTCACAAGTTTCTCACAGACCCCTGTTTCTCAGGGTATTAGTGAAGGGTGCTTTCTCTGGATCATCTCAGTCTGGTGGATTAAGTTCAGTGTGACAAATCCGTTCCACCATTCCCATTTCCCTAAGCCTCTAAATCCCCTTATCAACAGTAAGCCATCAAATATCAAGCATCTCTAACTCATTCACAATGAAGCACCTTTTAATCCATACTTCTGCCACTTGGTCGAATAAACTGTTCGACCAAGGTGTTAACACCTTTTTTCACTCCACAAGCTGCAACATTAAATTCAGAATCCCTACCTTCCAGGCCCATGTATCAACAAACTCAGCCTGACCCAAATGTATGTTTTGCCACCATTATCCCATAAAATCCACTTCTATACTTGCTCATCAGGCCTCTGCTTATAGCAGAAAATTCAAGAAGTTTGTGGGAAGAAGAGAGGACTTCCTCAGGAGTCACACCATGTAGCTCACTCTTGGGAGCCTTCTGTGATTTGAACCTGGTTAATAAGCTCAATCATGGGTGGACAACATGGGTCTTGGGGAGAGCCCCAGTATTATCTTGCTTGATCAACACAGGATTAGTTTCCTCAGGTATAGGAGGGGAGGCCAGTGCCACAGTGGGGTGGGGTGGGGATGCCTCCACCACTGTAGGTGGGGAAATATCTTCCTCTGGCAAAATAATCTCATTAGTGTCTAGTAAGTAACTCAATATCCTGAGCCCTGTCAGGATCCTCCCAAACATGTCCATCCCAGTTTTTAAGATCCCATTCTTTTCTAATCGATATCCTTACTTTGACTTCAGATACCCTACAAGGCCAAACATTAAACTTATGCCATATTTTAGCCAGTCAAATTATGAGGACTTTAGGCAGAGTGTAGTGGCCAGGGTTCAATCCCCAGTGTGCAGTCCTGCCCCCAGGACATGCTGAGATGGTGATTGAGACTGGGTGTGGTGGCCGTTGCTTGTAATTCCAGTACTTGGGAGGGTGAAAACAGGATTATGAGTCTGATCTATGTAGTGAGACCCTGTAGACCCTGTCCTAAATACATTAAAAGAAAAATTATGGGCCGGGGAGATGGCTCAGTGGAATAAGCGCCTCCCTGGCAAGCGTAAGGGTCTGAGTTCAATCCCCAGTTTCACCAAAAAAGAAAAGAAAAATTATGAGGACTTAGGTTTGGGTTTCTTCAGTCTCAACCCAGCAGCTAAAGGAAGGAGATTCTCTTTCAGGACACACTAGGAAACTTTTCAATTTATTTTGTTTTGTTTTGTTTTTTTGGTGGAATTGGGGATTGAACTCAAGCCCTTAATGCTTGCCAGGCAAGTGCTTATTCTATTGACCTATCTCCCCGGCCCTGAATGTATGTATGAGCTACCTATCTGAATCTTTGAGACCCTTATTTTCCTTTATTAATTTGTCCTCAGAAGACTTTCGATTTCCCATGGGTGCTTTGAACTCATTGTTTTCCTTCACTAGTTTGTGCAGAGATACTAAGAGCAACCAGCCAGCGTCATTGTATTTCCCACTCTGCACTCTGCCAAACATACTGACTAGTATCAGGTAAGAACTTGCTAAATTCCTTGCATCTTGCAAGTGGTGATTTAGGATAATCTGTTGGGTCTACTTTGCATATTCCTTTAAGGAGTTCAAACCCAGGACTATCAGAATTTCCCACAGTATCAGAAGGAGAGACCATGACATCTTTAGGTGTCATCAAATTAGAGCCAACCCTAGAAACCACTAAAGCCTTTAGGGAATTTCATCTTTACATTTGTTTCTCTAGATCCACCCCTGGTAACAAAAATCTATATTAGTCAGGGCTTATTAGAGAAACAAGACTTCATGCAAGATATATAAATATGTGAAGGTTTCCAAGATAGGCTTACAGTGACCACCTAGAGTCAGCTAGGGCAAAATGCAAAAGGGCTGTCTGTGTGCCAGAAATCTGAAGGATCCAGTCAAAAGTACTGTGCACAGTGGAAGGGTATTTTAGGGACAGTCCATCTTTAGCATGTTTCTAAACTTTGTCATTAGCCTCTTAGTGACTTTTTCGTTGCTTCTCTTCCTCCTTGTGGAGAGTAGCTCCTCACTGTTAGCCCTTCCTCTGTATGGTACAGTGATGGAAGATCTGTTTGTCTTGTTGGTCACACTTGTGAGTTGGGTCATTCTGAGTAGCGTGAGTCACCTTATACAGAGGAGTTGAATTCCTGATGAGACCTAACAAGGCAAAATCAGAAGCGTAGTGGGTTAGGATAAGAGGAACCATGAGCTGGGCCGGTACTAATGTGGTATCATTGTCCCTCCAGGTTCTCCTCAGAGCAATGCCCTAGCTGTGAAGCTGAAGTGAGAGGGTCCAGGCAGGGGCCCAGCCCTGGCTGGGCAGCATGACCAAGCCCCGGCTCTTCCGGCTGTGGCTGGCGCTGGGGTCCGTCCTCATGGTCCTGCTCATCATCGTATACTGGGACAACGTGGGCACTGCCCACTTCTACCTGCACACCTCCTTGTCCAGAACCCACGCGTTGGCGCCCCTCACCACCCCTGGGCAGGGGGTGGACAAGGAGTTTGCCTCCGATATGGACGAATTTCTAGATAAGCTGCTCACTTCTGATGCAAAGCAAAACGATTTCTCCCGGAAAAAGACCAAGCAGTCCCCAGTGCTGGCCCCTAGCAAGCCGGCGCAAAGCCACATGGAGGAGAGCGTGAGAGGCTACGACTGGTCCCCCCAGAACGCCCAGCAGCACCCCGACACAGGCCAACAGCAGGCAGAGCGGAGGAACATGCTGCGCCACTTCTGCGCCAACTCCAGCCTGGCCTTCCCCACCAAGGAACGCTCCTTCGACGACATCCCCAACTACGAGCTGAACCACCTCATTGTGGATGACCGGCATGGCGTCATCTACTGCTACGTGCCCAAGGTGGCCTGCACCAACTGGAAGCGCGTGATGATCGTGCTGAGTGAGAGCCTGCTGGACCGCGGCGCCCCCTACCGCGACCCGCTGGACATCCCGCGCGAGCGGGTGCACAACACCAGCACGCACCTGACCTTCAACAAGTTCTGGCGCCGCTACGGCCGCTTCTCCCGGCACCTCATGAAGATCAAGCTGAAGAAGTACACCAAGTTCCTCTTTGTGCGTGACCCCTTTGTGCGGCTCATCTCAGCCTTCCGCAGCAAGTTCGAGCTGGAGAATGAGGAATTCTACCGCAAGTTTGCAGCGCCCATGCTGCGGCTCTACGCCAACCGCACCAGCCTGCCCACCTCGGTGAGTGAGGCCTTCAGCGCCGGCCTCAAGGTCACCTTCACCAACTTCATCCAGTATCTGCTGGACCCCCATACCGAGAAGCTGGCGCCCTTCAACGAGCACTGGCGGCAGGTGTACCGCCTCTGCCACCCGTGCCAGATAGACTATGACTTCGTGGGGAAGCTGGAGACGCTGGATGAGGACGCTGCCCAGCTGCTGCGGCTTCTCAAGGTGGACGCGCAGGTCCACTTCCCCCCTAGCTACCGGAACAGAACTGCCAGCAGCTGGGAAGAGGACTGGTTCGCCAAGATCCCACTGGCCTGGCGGCGGCAACTCTACAAACTCTATGAGGCAGACTTTGTTCTCTTTGGCTACCCCAAGCCCGAACACCTCCTCAGAGACTGAGGCCCACCCCAAGAGCCGCACCAGTCCTGTCCCCCAAAGCCCATATGGGCCTGCCATGGTGCCACATCCGAGCAGGGTGCTGGGGCTGAGCTGTCTCTTCTGCTTCCTTGCCCTTGTGTGGAGTGGCACATTCCCTCGGGGGAAGGCTGCCGAGGGTCTGGACTTGACTTCACATGTTCCAGATTTTGTAGTCTGGGCTTGCTGTTCACTCCACAGCCTGTGTTCGCTGAGCACTGTGTTGATGTTGTTTTCTAAGATTAATATATTTCAGATATTTAATATGAAAGTGGAGGAAAGCCAGAGTAAACTGTGGCCCTGCGCTCTCCCCCCCTGTGGTTCTTCAGGTTGCACACCACACACACACAGTGGGTGGGGTGAAGACAGCAGTAAATGGGGACCCCAGGCCTCACATGCACTTTCTATCATCTCAGTGTGTGTGGGGGGCTGAATCTGAATGCAGGCTGTTATCAGTTTTCACTAGTGGGCTGGGTGATTTTATAAGAAAAGAGGTTTATGAGCCCATTGTTCAGAGGTTTGGCATCATGGCCCCAGCATTGCCTTGGGCAATCAGAGTACAGCTGGGACCCCGGGGTCCCTTTCCAGGGCATGAGCCCCTCCCTCAGAGGACTCCCCAGGTCCATCTGTGGAGAACCAGACCTTAGCACAGGAGTCCCTGGAGGACATAGCTGGACCACAGCACAGTCCTTGCCTGCATTTTTAAAAGGATGGCAGGCAGATCCTTTAAAAGTGCAAGCCCTCATGTATGTGATGCATCTGGAAGGTGCAGCCACCAGATCTTCAGGGCTTTCTGTTTGAGATGGGATGGGTCATAGAGAAACTATCTTTGGGTCAGAGCCACAGGAGAGGCCAACCTTCCCCACCCCAGCTGTCCTTTAGACAGTTGTAGCTATCCCCATCATAGTCAGCAGGGGCAGTGTGGCAGGAGGTTGTTACCGCGGTACTGTTTCCATGGGTACTGTTGTCAGTGCGAAGCTCAAGTGCCACCATCTTGCAGACTGGCTGGTTCAGCTCCTGTGCCGTTTGGCCTCAGGACACGGCTGACCTCGGGTGCTCAGGTGAATGAATATGTGGGGTTCAAGTGAAGCTCCAGAAGGCACCTCAGGAAGGCCCTAAGCAGCAAGCCACACTCCTCTGCAGGCTGACCTGCCACACGCTGGATGGGGGCACACTGGCACGGTCTTTACATTCATGGCATTGGTCAGCACTGCCGAGCCCCTGGAGTGTTGGTAGTGCTCTGTTGGGGCATGTGCTGCGTGTCTGCAGTGCAGCATCCTTGCTTGTCCCGTTTCCAGGAGGTATCGAAGCCTGTGGCTGCTGGGTGACCCGGCACTTGGTCTCCACCATATTAAAAATCACAGCCTTCCTTTCATGGGTTGCTAGAGCAGACACCAGCCACATTCACTTGCCTGCCCAGCTCCTAGGCACGGCCACCAGCTTGGCTGAGGCGTGTGGAGATGGCTCCAGAAGAAGGCCACCCCACTGTGCCAGAGAGAAGACTTCATTTCCTCTGATTCTCTGCCCTGGCTCTGGCCCACAATATGTAGTAGCCTATACAGATATTTGACTATATTTTTCTTATCAAAAATAATAATTTAAAAAATAGTATTACAGAGATAAATTTAACCAGTCTCCAAGCTTAGAAGTATTTAACTTTTCCTCGGCCCTCCAGCCTATGTTGCCTGCTATTCCCACAGCCAGCAGACTGGGTCTGAGTGCTGTGTGATGTGCACAGGAGCCCACAGGGTACCATCAAGCCCCCAACTGAGCCACAGGACTGGGCCTGCTGACAGCCAGTGGGGACCTGTGCCCCACCTTAGTTCTGCATCTCCCACTCCATCCATCTGTGGCCGAGAGCTTGTAGCCAGCTGTGCCCCACCTAGAAGTGCCATCTCAAGACTCAAGCAGGCAAGGAAGGAAGTAAGGCAGGGAGCATAGAGCCCCAGAGGATGATGTGAAGAGTCACCTACACTTTTCAGGTGTGGGGTCTGATGAGTACCCACTTGCTTAAGCTAATGTGGGTTGGATTTGTGGTATTTAACATACAGCATCCTAACTGATGCACCAGTCTGTTAGTACTTTGGCATTTGATAAACTAGGACTGAAAACATTGCATTGATGGAGAGTCACGTGACCCCTGAGGGTGCAAGTCAGCATTCTCTGGGACACCGGCGACTTACTAGCTTCCTAAAATAGTAGGTTACTCTACCAAGACCCGGTGATGATGAGGGCCAGGTCCCCCACTGGGATTCTGGTTCAGACCAATGGTGGCTAACTGGAGAATGTGAGGGATTTTCCTCCTTGGGAATTCCCACATCACTGAGAGGGAAGCTGGTTAGGCCTCGATGACACATCATGGCCATCCTGGGTGTCATCTCAAGAGCGTTTGTTCTCCATGACAGCAGTGTCATGCTTGTCTGATGAGGTCTGCTGGTTGGCAGTAATGGATGGGCGCCGCCTTCCTTCTGCTCTTCACATCTTCAGCTGTGGCTGGCAGTGCTCATGCCAAGGTTTGAGAAGTGGGTGTGGGTAGCCCCAGCCAAGGTGTCTGTGTGGAGTTTGTCCTAAACCCGGTCCTGACCCACACTTCACGGCCTGGCTCACCCCTACAAGCCCAGGCTGGAGCCAGGGCTTCGGATACAGGTTCCTCAGATGAGTGGGGCAGCGCTCAGGCCCATGCCCACCCTGGGGTTCCTGCAGAAGGGTGCCTGTGAACGAGCTGATGACATGGCATTCTTTACTTGTGACCTTCTTTGGGTGGGAAATGCATCCACGCACTAGTAGGTAGACTTTTGTGCATGCAAGACTCGCAAAAGAAGAACTTCATTCTCAAATCTGTCTGGTAGAATTTAAAGGATGACCTAGAAACTGGTACAGTTCTTTCTCCTCCTGCAGTTGTCTTGGGGTGGTGGGACAGCTATGTTGTTGCACTTTTGTTTCTGCGGGGTGTGAGGTTGCTACTTTACACCTTACTGTGCCTCAGTCTAGAAACACCAAAATCCTTGATAGAGGAGCAGAGGCATTGTCTTTTTTTCCTTCTCTAAGTACCAGCTAATAACTCAGTTGTGCCTTTCTGGGTTCTGGACAATGTTGTGCTTATAAGGTTCAAATCACGGAGCCCTGCTAAGTGAGCTACTAGACCTCACTGAGGAGGCTGGCTCAGCCACCCAGAAAATCCTCATGGAGCGGTTGGGGAGATAGCTCAGTGGAATAAGTACCTTCCTGGCAAGTACAAGGTTCAGAGTTCGATTCCTGGTACCACCAAAAAAAAAAAAAAAAAATCCTCATGAGGATCGTGTGGGGCCTCATTAGTGTTAGGCCCTCCCAGATGTGGAAAGCAGGACAGCTGGTCTTGCACATTTGAAGTCCAGACCTTGAAAATCTTTTTTTCACTAAGATAATAATTAAAATAGAGTCATTATATATATATATATATATATATATATATATATATATACTTTTTTTTTTTTTTTGCGGTACTGGGGATTGAACTTGCAACCCTGCCTTTGCCAGGGAAGCACTTATTCTACTGAGCTATCTCCCCAGCCCAAAGCCACTATATTTTATTGTTATATAGCAGGCCCTCCTAAGGAAGGGATGTCTCATAGGAAGAAGGAAGGTGATTGTACTATGACATTTTCTTGGATGAACAGGAGCTGGTGACAGGGATGGTTCCCCTTGGTGTTCATTTCAGCTCCAAAACTAGTAACATGCACATCACATACCAGACCGTTGTGACCCTGTATAAGTGCACATCCGGGTCCCTGAGCACATCCACACTGGTTCACTGCTCTCCACCCCCAGAACCCCCACCTTCCCAGCCTGGAGCTGCACCCACAGAACACTCATCCTCATCCCCCTCCCTAGCTCCTACCACCCTGCTTTCTGTCTGTGGGATTCTGACTTCTCTAGGAACTTGGATGTGGAGCTACACAGAGCTTGTCCTTTTGTGCCTGGCTTGTTTTACTGACCACCGTGTCCTCAGGGTCACCTGTGCCACCTGGCACTGCTCACAGTGGCACTCAGTGGCCTTGGAGGAACAACTGTGTAGGGTGTGAAAGCACAGGCGGAGTGAGACTCCCGGTACCCCACGGCACCCCCGGGTTGTGCCGTGCAGCCCCAGCCACGTACAGGCCACAAGGGAACATCTCTTCCAAAAGAGAACATCAGACTCAGAGGGCTGTGACACTGATACAGACGCTCAGATGACGACTTTGGGGGAGATTGCTGGGTGGGGAGTTGTTGTTGTTTTTTGTGGTACTGGGAATTGAACTTAGGACCTCGCACTTGCCAGGCAAGTACTTATTCTGCTGAGCTACCTCCCCAGTCCCCAGAGAGGTTTTGAGAAGAATACAAAACAAAATCGAGGAGCCTCCTGGCCCCTGACGGAACATGGGTTCCTTCACCATGCAAGCAAGAACTTGCTAAAGTGCTGCCAGCCATCCTGGTTTCTTCTCAGAAAAATTCTAGTGAAAAATCTGGCTTTGATGAAAACACTTATTTCAAAGCAGTTTGTAAAAATTGGGGGCTTAAATTGGGTGTGGTGACCCACACCTATCCCAGTCTCGGGAGGCTTGACAGCAGTTCTAGGCCAGCCTGTGTTATATAGTGATTCCTAGGCTGGCCTTAACCACATAGTGAGACTGTCTCAAAAAATTAAAAGTGGCCTTAAAAAACAATCTGGATGGAACTGTTTGCCATTTCAGTTGGTCTTGTTCCAAAGTATCCCTGCCAGGAGTTTTCCAGAAGTTTTGGGCTTTGAAACTTGGGCTCAGACTTGTGGAGTAGGTTTTCAAGTGTCAAGTTTCAAAGTAGGCTGGCTTTGAAAGTGGTTTCTAAAAGGTTTGGTTGAAAAATATTTTGGTTCTGAAATGTTTCAGAAATGTCTGCCAGAGCCTAGAGCTACAGCCATGCTGTGGGCAGGGTGGGTGCCCCAGCAGAGGGTGTGTTCCTGCAAGTGCACTCTGGGGAGGTGGGGAACACATCTCTGGGCAAATGTGTCTGTGCCTTGAAAAACCCATTCCTAGGCCAGGGGTGGTAGTGCACATCTATAATCCCAGCACTCAGGAGACTGAAGCAGGAAGATCACTGTGAGTTCAAGGCCAACCTGGGCTACAAAATGAATTCAGGCCAGCCTGAACTGCATAGTGAAACCCTGTCATAGAAGGACAAAAACAAGACAAAAACAAAAAATCTGTTGGGTGGCATTTCTCTCCGAGCTAACCAAGGGCACTCTGCAGAAGGGGCTCATCTCAGGAGACTGCTGTCCTCACTGGACCCCCATTCATCCTGACCTCAGCCCTCAGGACAAGATAAGGGTGTCACAGGGAAGGGCAGCCTGCTTGGGCAGAGGAGAAACAGGACAGTGGAAGGTTCTATAAAAGTTGTGGGCTTCATGTGAAATATTGGTCCCATTTTCTAGGTGGGGACATTCAGGCACAGGCTACAATGACCTACTGAGGTCAGAGGTCCTTGTCCCCAAAGTTTTGAGGGCACCATGCAGGACACCACCCATGACTGAAGCGTGGGCCCAGGACCTGCACACAGACTGCATCCTGGCCCAAGCCGGTTCTGGCTGGAAGAGGCAGCGGAAGGAACAAGCAGGACTAAGTGGGGAGTATACAGCAGGCCTGTCCGCTGCTCTGGCCCCTGGCCCACTAATGATGGAAAAATGGAGTTGGCAGAAAGGACAGATGGCTGTTAGCAGCCTGGGGAGTGGTGTGGAAGCCTCTGTTGGCCAGAGTGGTAGAGCAGCCTGGGGCAGAGGGAGGGGAGAGGAAAAATCCAGCGCTTAGGAAAAACATCCACAGCCTGGGGTGTAGCCAGGCGTTAACCCCACAGGGCCTGGGGAGCAGCCCCGCCCTGGCCAGCCAAGCAGGCCTTGCCCGAAAGGGTAGTGAGTTACAGAGACTCCTGGCCAGCAGGGTTCCTGCCACTGGGTGGCAGCCATGGGGACCCCGGCGTGACTGCTTCTGGACTCCTCTGCCTCCCTGCATCCAGGCCTGGGGCCCTCGAGCTCCCTCTGCTGCCCACGGGCTGTCTAAAGCCCCAGGGCCAGGGAAATGTACTTTCTAATGTGTCCGCCCAGCACTGGTCCCACAGGACAGAGCTCACTGTGTCATCAGGAGGATGTCTAGGCCTAGGGTGCCCAGTGGGCACAGCCAGGGACCTCCCATCCTCACATGCTGGTAGGAAAGTGGGAGGAGCCAGGCTGCTGCCATGGGAACCAGGCACCCTCTCAGCAGGACCAGTTCCTGCAAGGCTGACTGGGAACCGGGCCTCTTGCTGCGCTGGGGTGAGACGGAGTCCAGGGTTAATCTGAAGGGAGAGCCAGATGTGTGGACCTTAGAATTCCTCAAGGCTGCAGGCTGCAGCTTCCAGATGGTACGCTGGGGCCTCCTAGCCTGACAGTCCAGGCCCCTCCTGGGGAGCTGCTTCCGCAGCCCCATCAACTCCTGGAGTTCTGGCCAGCTCTGGCTGCCAGGATGTGTTGCCCACACAAGCTGTGAGGATGAGGATGCTAAGCACCAGCCAGGGTACGCAGCGGGGCACCAGGAGGCCAGATACTGTGGTAAGCACGCGTGATGCGAGCACAGCAGGCAGGCTGGCACGCGTGGGGGCCCCGTCAACCTCTTCCTTCATGAAGCTCCAGCGGGGGCGAGCAGTTCAACACTGTGGACCTCAACTGCAGGGGACAGACCTTCCCAGGTCACAGGGAGGACTGGTAACAGGTGCCCACAGCAGCCTCCTGATGCCTTGGTGCGCTTGTCCAGAGAATGGGGTGCCTGGCAGTGGCAGCTGGTGAGACTTCCAGAGGTACTGAGGCAGAGGGAGATTGGCAGCAGCTTCCTGAAAACAAGAGCCCCCCCCCAGCTCTGGCAATCATCCCTTCCATGCCAGCCTGTGGTCCAGCCCCATCCACATCCCTGCTGCCCATGAGCCCTAGCCACCAGCCAGGGTGTCAGCACCTCCTGGGCCTCTCCCATTCATGCCACTCATCACCCTCAACCCTGCCTTCACTTCCGGCAGAATTTTGAGATGCCCAGCTGAGAAGGGAAGTCGAGTTCTCCCACCTTCCGAACAGAGTTTGCAGCATTTTCGAGTCCCAGCTGGGAAGATGTGAAAATCTGCCTTGCAGGCGGGTCATGGCTTTGGTGGAGATGTGTTGGCTCATGGCAGCACCTGCGGGGTGACAGAGCTGGCTGCCACCACAGGCTCAGGCTCACGTTTCTCAGTTTTCCCTTAGGAGCTGTGGCACTTGTGTAGGTACGGGCATGCATGTCTTGTCATTTTCTCCAGGGAAGGAGGTGGGGAGCAGCCAGCAGTGCAGGAAAGCGAACACCTGGGCAGTCCTGGGGGCTTCTGCTGGCTATGACCAGGCAACAGGAGGAGGCCAGCCAGGGTTCTTTCCCCAGAGCACAGTGGGCTTGGGAGTGTCTGGCCCTGCAGAAGACTGATGAGTTCTTTCCCTACAGCCAAGTATAATGGTGCCCATCTGTAACCTCAGCTACTCTTGGGTGGCTGAGAAAGAGGATCGCAGCCCTGGAGGCCAGAGAGCTGTAGATATAGCTCAGTGGCAGAGTGCCTGCCTGGCAAGTACAAGGGCCTGAGTTTGATTACCAGGAAGAAAACAAAGCAAAACAAGTTGGAGGTTACCGTAGGCAACTGTGTAAGACTGCATGTCAAATACGATTTTAAAAAGTTTGCCATGGTATAGTGTGTGGTGCTCTGGCTTTCATCCCCAGCACAGTAAAAAAAAAAAAAAAAAAAAAAAAAAAAAAAGGATAAAAGCTACCTCTCCCACTCTGGAGCAGAAGAGCCCGCCTTTCCATCTTGCCTTCAACCGTTTCCATGCTTTGTGAAGCCTACTACCCAGGGGTAGAGGACAGCAGAAGGATCAGAAGGTGTGGAGAGCGTGGCAGGCTCTGACGATGCATCCCTCTCAGGCAACTCCTAAATGGACAAGAGTGGGCGCCCAGTGCTGCAGTGCTGCTGAGCAGCTTCCGGCTGTCAGGCCCATGGGGCACAACCTCTTGTCTCCAGAGATCCACCCCTCGGGGACCCAGAAAGAGGACTTCCAATGAAATGCACAGGCTTTTACATGCCTCCCGAAGAGGGTATTGGCACATGACGGCGCAGTGCCGAGGAGGCCTGACAGCACGCTTGGGTTCCAAGGAGCCCAGTCCTGTCTCACGTGGCCCGGACTGATGGCTGCCCCACTGCTGTTGGCCTCTGGCTGTGGTCTCCACAGCGAGCTTCTCTCTCGGTCCAGCTGTCCTTTGGCTGGACCCCGAGGCCCTTAGCAAGCACCTCCTCAGCCATTCCAGGCCTCAAAGGACTGCCTCAGACCCGCAGGCGACGGAGAGGAGGGACCATCCCCCTAGTGTGCCTGGAGTAGTGTCCCTTGCCTCCACTGTGGTTCTGGGGCTCCTACAGGAATCTGTGTTTGTCTTCTCAACAAAAGAGAGAGAAAGAGGAGTGTGGAACCTGGGCCCCTGCTTTCTCTCTCAGGGAATGGCAGGTCGATGGCCCGTTCCTCTCGGGAGGGGTGTCACTCCTGAGGGACAAACCCAGGAGGCTCAGTCCAAAGAATGAGGGAGGGGTTGGTCTCTGTCTCTGCATCCCACATGGCAGTGGCTCTGTGCCTAGCATGTGAGGCCTGGAGGCCTCCCTGGGACCCCTCCCGTGGATGCCCCAATGCAGAGATCCTGGTCAGCTGTGGGCCACAGATGGGTTTTGCTTGGTTTTAAAATGTTTAAAAGTCAAGCAATTTCGGGGCTGGGGAGATGGCTCAGTGGAATAAGTGCTTCCCTGGCAAGCACAAGGGCCTGAGTTCAATCCCCGGTTCCGCTGAAGGAAAAAAAAATAATAATAAAAGTCAAGCAATTTCCCATAAAACTTTAGACTTCAGTACTTCCTGGAAGGAACCAGATCAGCCCACATAGCCAGTGGCCATGGTGTCCCTCACCATCCTGCCTTTCACCTCTAAGGTCTGCACCTGACATCTCCAGGGTGACCGCTGCCAGGCACAGAGGCGACCAGCAAGGTGGCTTCTAGAGCAGAGCTCCAGGTCCCTGATTGTGGGACCAGCCAGACTCCCCGACCCTCGCACTCTCTGCCTTCACAGCCTGTAGTCCTGGTCACCTCACTTAATCACACATGGATTCTCCTGGAGCCTCTAAGCTCTCTCAGCCCTGGGACTTGACTCCCCCACACCCCTACTTACAACACTGGACCAGCCAATAGCTGGAGTTCAGCACAGACTCCTGACTGCTGGGGTTTTTTTTGTGTGTGTGATTTGGTGATACTAGTGATATTAGAGATTGAACCCAGGCCCTTCATACTGAGCTACAACCAGTTCCTTTTTATTTTTTGAGACAAAGTCTTACTACATTGCCCAGACTGCACCTTAACTTGTGATCCTCCTGCCTCAGCCTCCCAGAGTACTAAGATTACAGGCAGGTGACACCACACCCGGACTCCTCTGCCATCTAATAGGACCACTGTGGTCTATTTGTCTCCTGAGAGAACAGTTCCAGAGGCCACTAAGCCCTGAGTTCACCCTGGGCTCTGATCTCCTTTCTGTGGTCTGAGCAGGAGCACTCCATGTTTGGGGGTATGGGTGAGATTCTAGGGCAGGTGGGGTGGGCCTCCCACAGACCGCCAAGAATGAGCACCACCACAAACAGGTCTTTGTCTTGTGCTGTCACTCAGGGCTGGAGCCTGCTTCAGTGGTGGGGTTACAGGGAGCCAGTGACTTGGGAGTATGTGAAGCCTGAGGCAGAGACTATAGCACTTCTGCTCCCTGGGAGGAAGCCAAGCACAAGCTCCCTCGTTCTCCAGTGCCTAGAGGTCAGAAGGAGCTGCCATGTGCTCCCAACCAATGACATGGACCCATGATTGCAAATACAAGAACAGAAACCAAAATCTTCATGAAAACGAAGCACAGATAGATCACGGGAGAGAACATAAATTTTCTATGAATTTTTCAGGTAAAATAAGTAGATAAAACAAGGTGTCAGTACAATTTTTTCTTTCTTCAGTCACTTTGTGTCAGTAATGACAGGAGTGGCCATCTGTACCAGTGTCTCCTGATGGTTGTGTCCTTGAGCCCTTCTGACAATACTTTAAACTGTCAGCTTACAATGTTTATTTTGCTTTGTTTTGTTGAGACAGGGATCTCACTATGTATTTCTTTTTTTTAATACATATTTTCACAAGTTTCAGTTGCAATTTCATCTTATTTATGTATGTATTTTGCCAACTCAGCCTGCCCTGAGGGTGGGGCTGGTGTGGTATGTGGTGCCAGGGATCGAACTTCAGTCTCCTGCAACTGCCTAACCTTGCCTAAGCAGGCGCTTTAGACCACTGAGGTATTTCGCTGGCCCTCAGTATGTATTTCAGACTGGCCTTGAATTCACTATGTAGCCTCAAACTTGTGATGATCCTCCTACCTCAGCCTCCCAAGTGCTGTGATTCCAAGAATACACTGCACCACACCGGGCCTACAGTGTTCTGAGAATTTGTGAAAAGGATAAAGCAAAAAGGAGGGATTGATTTAATAATATATTTGAGCCAGTGCATCTAAAATACTGGCATTTCAGGAGCCGGGGAGATGGCTTGGTAGAATAAGCACTTGCCTGACGAGTTCAAGGGCCTGAGTTCAATTCCTGGTTCCGCAAAAAAAAAAAAAATAAACAAAGAGCACTAATTATGCTGGGCGTAGTGGTGCATGCCTGTAATGCCAGCACTCGGGAGGCTGAGGCAGGAGGATTGTTGTGAGTTCGAGACCAGCCTGAGCTACAAAGTGAGCTTAAGGCCAGCCTGAACTGCATAGTGAGACCCTGTTTCAAAAAGAAAAAAAAAAAAAGAAAAAGTAATAAATAAATACTGGTATTTCAACTTGTAATTCCTATAAAAATTATTACTGCATCATTAGGATATATTTTGGGTTTTGTTGTTTTTGCAAAAAGATTTGTTTATATTGTTTTTCGTGCTAGTCTTCAAAAGCAGTGCGTGGTTTTTCAACTGCAGCACATCCTCAATCAGACACCCACAGCCTGCCACGTCAGACTGTGACCCATCACTAGTCGTTTTATGGATGGGGAGACTGAGGCTCAAAGAGACTGTAGTTTGCCTAAGGTCTCTCAAAGCCATTGCCCGGCACCTGCTCCAGGATCTTGGCTCTCTGTCCCAGGCAAGGGACTTCCGGGACATTTTGGCACCAGCCCAGCCTGGTCCTGCATGTGGGCCCAGAGCCTCCCTGTTCCAGGGAAGGGACAGGGACGCAGCTACCTGAGTCTCTGAGGAAGCTGCAAGAAGCAGGACTGTCCTCGTGGGCTGTGCCAGGTGCTGCCGACGCCGCCCACAAGGGGGCAGCCTCGGCTCGGTAACAGCGGCGCAGCCCAGGAGCGGAACGCCTGAGGTCGCCCTTCCCGCGTACCCATGGCTGTACAGGCCGGTTGCTCCAGGAGTGCACTTAGCATTTTGCGACTCCCCACATCAGAACTGGTTCTCCATCCCAGATCTCTGAAGCCCTCATGTCCCCGATCTTTAAGGAGGGGGTCCCTCTCCAAGGCCCATAGCATCTAGAGGGACAGTGACGTGACCTTTCCCGGCCTGATGACGTCCTTGGGGCTCTGTCTCCAGTACCCCTGGCTCAGGCCCCACCCACTATATCATAACTTGCTGTTGAGATGGCAGCCCTGGCCCTCTCAGGCTTCAGGGGCCCTGCAGCCTCTTGCGTTTCCCCCAACCACCACGATCCAGGCTCCAGGTGGTCGCTAGGGGAGTAGCCCAGGTCATCCCGGAAGCACGGGAACACGAGGACATGGCCAGGAGTCACAGGCCCAGCCCACCTTCCCACACCCATGTCCGCTTGAGGCCGTGGTGGGCTGGGGGCAGGACGCTGGCATCTTTGATCAGACGCTGTGCCTGAGCTCTGCCCCTCCAGCCCCCTTTCTTGCCCAGGGGGAACCGGAGGCACTTTGGTGAGATAGAGACCTGTTCCCTAGGGACCTAGAACCACAGCCCGAGAGGCCTGCGGGTGCCTGGTGAGGAATTCCTTGTTCTGGGAATGTTTTGTCCCTCTCCTGAGTCCTGAGCCAGGCTCCCGAACAAGGGGACTGTTCTCACCCCTCCCCACCTGCCAGCCTAGCCTCCAGGAAGCCTCTGACCTATTCTCCTCCTTCACCTAATCTCAGGTTGGCCGCGTCCTCAGGTTCTATTCCTTTTGTCTGGGCCACGTAAAATACCATCACCTCAGGACTGAAGGGTCGGCTGTGTACAGCGAAGTGCAGGATCCTGAGGGCACAGCTTAGTGAACGTCCACACACAACTGGGCTCAGGGACCCACACCAATAATCCCAGCCCTCTGGAGGCTGAAGCAAGAGGATCAAAAGTTCAAACCCAGCCCAGGCAATTTAGCAATGTAGCAAGAACCTGTCTCAACATTAAAAATAAAAAGGATTGGGGGTATAGTTTTGTTCTAGGGGGAAAATGAGATATTGTTCAGACATTAAAAAATGACACATAGGGGCAGGGGAGGTAGGTCAGCAGTCCAAGTGCCTGCCTGACAAACACAAGGACCCCGGTTCAATCCTCTATAGTATGTGCCATGCCAGCCTCCCTCACCTTGCTGGTCACCAAAACTGGTGAGGTGGCACATGCCTGTAATCCCCACGCTAGGGAAGCTGAGACAGGAGGTTTACTACAAGTCCAAGCTGCATAGTGAGACCCTCTACCAAATACATAAATAAACAAAACATTTTTTTTAAAGTTGACACAGGTAGTCACTGTGTCTCCACCACCAGACAATGCTAGAAGACATCTCCAGCCCCTAAGATGGCATGTGTACAGGGGCATCCTGCCCGTCCTGCTCCCCACGGTCCCTCCACCCCAGTCAGGATGTTTCTCCTCCGGGGCCTGGCACCACCATCTCTCAGCATCACCCTCTTTGCATGGGGTCTGTCCTCTGAGATGGAAGGTCCCCCCTGTGCAGCTGTATCCTTGCTAAAGAGTGTGAGAGGCCAGGGGAGAGGGACACAGGGGTGGTGTCAATGCCCTGGGAATGCTGGGACCCACCCTCTAGCCTCTTCTTCAGGTTCCTGTGTGGAGGAGAATCCAAAAACATGGGATCAAAGCTGAGTGAGTGGGGTGGCCCCGCATCCACAGACTTGTGTCCCTGGTTAGCCCTGGGCTTTAGAAGAGACCCACTCTACAATCCCCAATCCCACCTGATTGACATTGACCTCCAACCCCTCAGGCCTTGCCTTTCCAGCATATCTCCTCTTTGCCTGCTACCCCAGGTTAAATTCTACCCGATCCCCACCTTCCCTGACCCTGACACCTACCCCCTCCAAGACTCTCCATCTCCTGCCATGCAGTCCCCCTCCACTACCACCCTTCAACCCACACCTTGGTCCGGGAAAGGAGGTTCTGCTGAACAAGATCCTCCTGGGTCAGCTTCAGGCTGGGCTCAAGGCTTGGGTGGGAGCGACCTGTCTCCCTGCCATACAGACAGAAGCTCCTCCTGCTTTACCCAGGGAGACCAAGGCCAGGCCATGAGGAGGGTCTGAAGAGGGGCTGCCCAGAGCCAGCCCCAGCCTGTAGGGTACACATGAGAAAGTATTGAGTCCAGCCCCCATGGACTCTTGAGGTGACAATTGCTAAAGTGGCCTCAGCCACCCAGAGCCAGAGCCACCCAACTGAGCTGCTTCTGAATTCCTGACCTATAGGAACCAGGAGAAAGGAAGCTTTTGTTGTTCGCTTTTTATTTTGAAATAATGATACATTAACAGGAATTTGCAAAGATAGTACAAGGAGGCCCTCAGTTTCCCCCAGTGGTTAAACCTTATGTGATCATAGCATAGCATCAACACCAGGAACTAGCTGGGTGTGGTAGTGTACTCCTGTGATTCCAGGAGGCTGAGGCAGGACATTCAGAGTTCCCAGCCAGCCTCTGCAAGTTAGTGAGTTCAAGGCCAGTCTAAACTACATAGTGAAGCCCTGTCTCAAAAAAACAAAAACAGGAAATCACATTGCCCACCTGTCATTTCCCCTAGATTGGTGTAAAAAGAATGCCAAAATCAAGAGAGAGAATGAATGGATGGGTCACAGCAAGGGCCACCCCCCAGACTGCTCCCTCACTGTCGCAGCCCGGCCACCACCTCCAGCTCCGGCAGCCAGTTTTCCTATAATTTTGTCACTGTGAGTATGCTGTTGTTGAATCCTGTGACACACGGCCTTATGAAATCCGGGCCTGGTGCTTCTTTTGTGACATGTATTCTTGAGTGTTATTGTTTATGCTATTGTGAATGGAATAATTCCCATAATTTTATTTTCAGAATTCTCATTGCTATGTACGTGTGTACCAGCTCCCCATGATGAATGCAATCCTTTTTTCTTTTTTCTTTTTTTTTTTTTTGCTTTAAGCAATTTATTTAACTGAAATGGACTTAAATTTGTTCCTGAAGTGACTTCCATTTATTTTGATACTTTTTTTTTTTTTTTTTTTTTTTTTTTTTTTTTTTTTTTTTTTTTTTTTTT
>PVKA01012142.1:26678-58778 GCA_004027165.1 Ctenomys sociabilis | reverse complement strand
AAATAATTATTGAATCTTTGATATAATTCAGCTATAAAAAAACCTGTAAATATAATTTCATGTATGCACCTTGTACAATACCAAAACATTATGAAAACAGTTTGCAATGTATTAATTCATCGACTCTGTATGGTTAAGGTGTCTTGAAACTGTCTGATTGACATTTGTATTTTAATAAAATAAAAATAAATGGAAAAAACAAACAAACAAACAAAAAAAAACAAAACAAAAAAAACAATAAATCGTTGTTTTTTTTTCCTTTTGGTGGAACCAGAGAATGAACTCAGGCCCTTGCTGCTTGCCAGGGAAGCACTTTTTCCACTGAGCCATCTCTCTGGTCCCAAAGAATGCATCTTACATCCAAATATTTATTTTATTATTTGTCTCCTGAAATCTAAATTTAATGGAGGGAATTTATTTTAGTTTATTTTGTTTTCATCCTGCTCAGTGCTGGGATTGCGGGTGCTAGCCACTATGCTTAGTCTCAGTTGCCATTTCTGGGTGTCCTGGGGGCGCGTCGGACACGGCACATCAGGGGTGGAACCCGGGCCCCTGCGCCTGGCTGACCAGGCCCTTAGTGTGCAGAGCCATCTGGCTAGCCTCGAGGCAGATTCCTATCTATTTGTTGCTCTCATCTCTGAAGAAACTAGCCACACGCTACAATATTGTGTTTATGTACTCGGTAACTACATGATAATCATTAAGTATGAAAATACGTACAAATATTACAAATTAAATACATGTATCAACAGCAAACAAAAACCATAAAACACAATTATGGGAAAAGCATAAATATAGAACACTGGAGGAAAATAAAAAGTGCCGAATGATCTCCTTATAATTCAGGAGAATGGTGGTGAAAGTTACATAATATTAAAGAGAATAATATATTCAAGTATGTGAAAAAAAAGATGGGATAAATTGTACTAGTTAGAAATGTCTGTCTAATAAGGAAACCATTTTTTCAAAGTAAATTTCTGAGTTCAGTTAATCTAATAAATACACAGACAAATGCAGAGCATTCTCTAGTGACCTTAGATTCACTCATTATTGTCTTCTTTAGTAACTGTCAGCCACAAGTACAGAAGGAACAGGTAATGCAGCATCTTCAGAGAAGAATGGAATACTTCTAGAGCCAAAGATCCTAAAAATAAGACATTTTTCAGTACTTCAGCCCTGGTAGATTCATGATCTCAAGAAATATAAGGGCAAAGTAGCTTACAGGAGTTTTCATCTGGGGTGCAATGGGACACATGCGGGAGGCATTCTATGATTATTGAGCAGCTTTTGGAGGACTGGTTTGCAATACCCTTGCTGCCTATCTCTGTCACACAACTGGTACACTGCAGGGACTAAAAAATACTTTTTTTTTTTTTTGGTAGAATTGGGGATTGAAGTCAGATCCTTGTGCTTGCCAGGGAAGTACTTACTCTACTGAGCCATCCCCTCAGGCCCCTATAAAACACTTTTTCTAGAGACACAAACATAAAATTATATATATATAGTTTTATGAAGACTGCCATAAACCTGCATTCTTAGATCAAATAGACAGAATGGAGGACATTTGGAAATGTTTTCTCAGTGGCTCCATGTCAATAGTGAATATAAGATGGATATTAACTGTTTGGGTTTAGCAACGGAAGACAAGGAGAACAGAGGAAGTAGGGAAGGGACAAAAAGGATCGAAGATGTGTTATGTCCAAATCCCAGCTTGCCATGAAGAAAGCAACGATTTTGGCTGGAAAGAAATACTATTAAAAATGAAAATTATGAAAACCGAATGAACCTAAGTGCCTGTTAATGTATTCTTTGTCTTTTTTTTTTTTCCTAGAAAAGTATATGTGTGAGGGGAAAACTGTCCCCCATATATATCTGTAACCAAGGGTATTGGTATCCCTGAAAACTAGAAAGCCTAGGGAAACAAATTCTTTGATAGACTCTTCAGAAATACATCTCTGCTGACAAACTGATTTTATTCCATGGAGAGCCATTTTAGACTCCTGAACTTCAGGCATGTGGGATAACAAATCGATGTTGTTTTAAACCATGATATAATTTGTTACAGCAGCAATGGAGAATTAATACATAATGTGACAAAAACCCTTACAAAATTGGTACAAAAAGACAAACCATTCAACAAATGGAAGACTTTTCTTTTTCTGTATTTGGTACAGGGTCTCACTATGCAGCTCAAACTTGTAGTTATACTCCTGTCTCAGCCTCCCCAGGATGGGATTACAGGCCTGCACCACTATGCGGGGTATCAGGGGCTATCTTGGGGCAGGGTTGGCATGCCAGACATTATCAGGGATTGAACCTGGGTCTTTGAACTTGCCAGTCAGGAGCCTGCACCACAGCCCCACAAGGCTCTGTGTGTGTGTGTGTGTGTCTGTATCTGTGTGTGTGAATAGTAAGACTTTATTAAATGTAAAAGGGCCAGCCAAATAGCTCAGCAGATTAAAGCACCTGCAAGCAGGCACAGGGGCTGGGGTTTAGATCCCCAGGTCTACTGTGCCTGCCCCACTCCTGGGGGCATGCTGAGACTACAATTGAGACTAAGTTTGGTGGCACACACCTGTAATCCCAGCTCTTGGAAGGCTTTAAACAGGAAGATCACTATGAGTCTGATCTAGTAGTAAGGCTCTGAACACCCTGTAGACCCTCCCCTAAAATACCAATAAAATAAAATAAAATAAATTTACAATTAAATCACCAGAAAATATCTTTAGGACATTTGGGCAGGAACTGATTTCCTAAACAGAAATAGTGCCAGCCAAATCAGTAGACAGTAATTATCTAAAATATGTGGTAAAAAGATGATAGCTGCTTATTCTCTCCACCATTTATAAACATAAATGTAACTAAATAAAACAAATAAAAGAGATGAAGAGGGGCTGGTGAGACAGGTCTGTGGCATTAGTACCTGCATGGTAACAAGCACTGATACAAAAAAAGATGAAGTATGTATTAAAACCAACAGATTATTTCTTCACACTATAAAATTAAAGCAAAGACTATGAACTGAAAATTAGATATAAAATGAAAATAATTGATGTCTAACGAGTATGGGCAGTTCTGAAACTTGAAACCACCACAAAAATCAATTTTAAAGTTATAAAAAATAACATCCTATCATTATAAATTGATAAATAGAATTTACTTAATATAAATTGTGTTGTAGGAATCTGTCTGATCATGATGTTGCATCTTTTTTAGAATTATTTCATATAGATGACTTTTGGATACTCATTTCAACTTGAAACTATGGTCAGATAATAGTCTCAAAAAATGGTTTGGGTTTGGATTTTTTGTCTTGACTGTTGGTCATATTTCTTAATTTCATAACTACACAGTAATTTAATTGTTCACTAGCAATGTTTCTGTTGAGAATAAACATAGACCCCCACATGCCCATATATACTACTTGTCTTAAGAATTATTTTGTGCTGAACCATTTTGAGATTCGGTATAAGCATGAAGAAGTCTTAACCAGAGTTCCTTGCAGTTAGTAAAACCAGAAACTTCTGAGAAATAAATTCTACCCTAAATTTCCTCTCCGTGCAAGTTTTATGGTCATGGAAAATCAGGATTGAGAAGGACTTGCACAAATGAGACTTATTTTCCAGTTGATATTCCCCAAATATTTACCTTACCAGAGTCACTGCCCCTGAAATCTTAATGAGCTGTTCTTTTGCTTCTCAGTTTTCTATAAAATCGCTGCTCTTTATGAAGATGCTCCTACAGCGTGATCTGGAAAGGCTTTAAGTGCAGTCCCTGAGTCTGCATGTTGGAAGGTTAGTCCAGGAGAAGCGATGTGGAATGATGAGGAGCCCAGAGACCCTCCGGCACCGGTTCCCTTCCTGAGCACCTATGGCCTCGCAGTCACTATGACAGCGCTAAGCGGACTAGCAGAGCAAAAACTGCCTCTTTGGCTCGGATGATGGGGCCCGCAATCTTAACTTGCAGACCCAAACAAAGAAAGCTAAACTAACTCCTTTCCTTGATAAAGTACACAGTTCCAGCCTGTTTTCCCCCCCCCCCCACTAAGAAGAGTACGTGATGGCGATGCTGTGTAAGTCCAAATGCTAGCAACACCTTGAGAGTTATGCTTCATCACTGAGATTTTCCTGATCGATCTGAGATACATGAGGGTCAAAACACTCTGCTTCACTGTGGTTCTTGTGTGCATTAGTGTAATGTGTATAGCCCCAGCTACTAAATGTACAAAGCTTTGTATCATTCTCTACAATAAACTATGGACCCTTGGAGATTATGTCTCAGCTCAGGTTTCTGTGATTTTCAATCTCGAGTAAATAAATCCTTCCGTAGGGTGTATGTGTGTGTGTGTGTGTGTGTGTGTGTGTGTTGTACACGTGGTACATATTTCCTAAAGCATGGATTTTTAGTTTTATAGAAAGATGTCAAAAGTGATAACAGAATCTTGCCCTTTGCCTCCTCAGAAACTATAAATCTTCCACCAGTGTCCAACTTCTAGGATATTTTCATCACTCTAAGTAACAATCCCTGCCTCCTAACCTGTGAAAACTTAATCCAGTCTTTAACCAAGGAGTAGCAGAATGAAACCTTCTTGGGCCACGGTACTCTTTCCACCACCACACTTTGGTTCAGGCCCTTGCTTCCCAGGGAAGTTGAACACTACTGGAAGACTTACACTTTCTGAAGAGCCAAAGGGCAAGATTCTGTTATCACTCTTCACATCTTTCTATAAAACTAAATATTCTTAGAGAAATAGACATGGATTATTAATAATATATCATGATATGAGGAAAATATACATATGGAAACAATTTAATAAGTTTCCTTCTATTTTTCAGATGTCAGGCCCTCTATGGTATCCTTCTGATCTCTGCTTGCTTTACCATTGGGGCAACTTGCTCCATTGGTGGCCAGTTCTCATCTTTAAGCTGGGGTCTTCTCTCCAGGCAGAGAAATAGACTGGTGTCCAAGTTACTTCACAAGTCTTCTTTCTTTGAGAGCTTCAATCTTAGAATGCTTCCATTCAGTGACTAAAAAAAAAAGTAGCTTACATGGTTGCTGATGTAATAGCGTTTTGTGACAGAAAGGCCAGCTTCCTGGAGGAATTTTCTAGAATGCCACTTATTCACTTCTAAATGTACTTTTGGGCCAGCCAGATAGCTCAGTGGACTAAAGCACCTGCTTAGGCAGACAGAGGGACCAGGGCTTGATATTGTTACACAGTGCCAGCCTCACCCCTTGGGCGTGCTGAGATGGTGATTGAGACTGGGCATGGTGGTGCACACGCATAATCCCAGTGCTTACAGGGTGAACACAAGAGGAGCACCAGGATTCCCATCTGCGTAGTGAGACCTTGTAGACCCTGTACTAAATACATAAAACAAATACATGTGCTTTTGAAAATTATAAACATTTATTTTGGTCTAGTATGTCTGATGCTCGATATTAACCATGTTGAGAGATAATAGTAAACAATATGGGCAAGTTTACTGTCTTACTGGAATTTGCTGAACAGTAAACTCAATGCAATTACATACATATATTCATACAAATTTAGCCATAGTGAATTACTGTGCCAGTTATTGCAGAATGGTGCCAGTGATTCCTATGATTATATTTTCATACTTGAAAAAAATGACTGATGGCAAATATTTACTGGCAAGGCTTACTATTCAAAAAAAAAAAACACTTAAAAGAAATAGGCCCCAAGAATAATGTTATATTTCAGTTAGTCAAATATATATATTTTTCTAAAAGATTATTAATAATATATCATGATATGAGGAAAATCTACACACGGAAACAATTTAATGTTTCCTTCTATTTTTCAAATGTCATCAACTTTTCAATGTTGATATTTTATAAATACAGATAATCACATACAGATTCAATATAAGATATTAAATAAATTTAATCAAATCTGTAGCTTTTCTTCAGGTACATCAGCTTCACTATATAGGTAAAGTATACTGTTTTACAATTTAATTTAATAAGGGTTTCTTATGATCTAAAACAAGGTAATAAAAGATTTGGTCTATACAGAAGAATTTAACAATAAACAAGATTTCTGTATAGAGTATTTTCACATGAAAGCCGTGAATTTTTAAAAATAATATTAACATTTCATTTGGGAACAAATAAAATCTAATGATGAGAATTTTCAAGTTTAGGACTGAAGCAAGATCACAACTTAATTAAAATCAACATTTCATGGTGTCCTTCTGTTGACAATATAAGGAAATATAACTAGAGAAGAATTGAAATTATTTAAATATTATAGTGAGTACTAACCCTCATGTTGCTTGAACAAGAAAGACTATGAGTTAAGTTGAACAAGAATCAGAGATTTTGTTCCATATCAATAAATATGTTACTTGGTATTTAGTGCATATGTTGAAAATATTCTTAGAGAAATATACATGGATTTTAAATTTTAAGTAATGCTTAATTATTTTATTTAAAAATCTTAAGGTATTTTAATAAAATGCTATCTTGATTCTCCACGTTTTATTCCTCAGTGTACTGAAGACTAAAAGGATTTAAAACACAAAATCTTATTTTCATCTTATTTCTAAGCCTTTATTCCAACACAAGATTGTGAGATTGAATGTTAATGTATTTCAAAGTTACGAACAATAAATGTAATTAAACCTTTTAATTCATCTTTTTTTTTTTTGGCGGAACCAGGGATTGAACTCAGACCCTTGCACTTGCCAGAGAAGCACTTCTTCCACTGAGCCATCTCCCTGGCCTCTTATTTATTTATTTGTTTGTTTGTTTGTTTATCAGTGGAGCCAGAGATTGAAGTCAGGCCCTTAGGCTTGCCAGGGAAGCACTTATTCTACTGAACCATCCCCCCAATCCATTCTTAATGTTGGAAATATTGAGTATTTCAAAATATCAGATTTTTAAAGATGTAGAAGTTATTTAAGGTTACTCTGTCATTTTCACCATCAGTGCAACATAGCATTATTATGTAGGATTAATGAAGCTATAAAAGAATAGACATGCTTGAAACATTTTTCATATTTCTCTAGTAAATAATTTTTCTCATGATTATTCCTTCTGTAAGACAAAAGATCACTTGTGGAAAGCAAGACTATTGGGTTAGAAGCTGTCTCCCAATTCCTGATATATACACCCTCAGTACCCCCCCACAGCATATTCAGATGTAATCTTTATATTTATCTCATACCTAACTACATATTATTTTATTTTGATGCCTCCATTGCTACCACTGCCTAGATTGAGCCTAAGACTTAACAGTACACAGTTTGTTTGTTTTGCTTTTTGGCAGAGCTGGGAATTGAACTCAGACCCTTGCACTTGCCTGGGAAACACTTATTCTATTGAGCCATCTCCCCAACTCCAGTACACATAGTGTTGACATTTGTCCATGACATTCAGATGTCATTTTTTTAAACCTCAGAGTGTTTCTATGCTATTGGCTGGACATGTCTTCCAAGGGAGTGCCCTACTTTCCCTGGCCTGTTGTCTTTGTTACTCAAACCTCTCACTGCCAATCTCCACCATATGTCTCTTTTTTGTCTCTTCCCCACATTCACTCTCTCCCTCTTAGAGGAATTCAATATCATGCCACCTGAGGTCTAGGCTACACTCACTTTTGTCTGTCTGCTAATAATTTCTGAGATGTTCATTCAGGGATTCAATTTTTTTTTCTGTAGGAGTAAATTATAATTCCCTTGAAATTAACATTAGAATCTTTATACACAATTAACAAGAAATCAACATTTTCCATCTCCAGTAACAACAGAAATTTATTAGAAGTACAGCAGGGACATGTGAGGTTCATTGGTTAGGCCTTCAAATTGTTAACAGGTTAAAACATAACAATCATTTCTTGGATCCCTTGTACTTTTCTATATCTCTGCTAAAAATTCAGTCACAGTTGAAAAGTAATTGAGTTAGCTGAGCTTTGATTACATTTTTTCCCTTTATTGCAGAATCAGCATGATAGGAAGCCTTTTATTTTTTCGGTGAAGGCAGCTGCCAGATCCTTTCAGACTTCCCAAGGTCAGGATAGAGCTATTTATTTCACTGTACACTAAGGCTCCACACAATTTTTGGAAGAAAATTCCTCACAAACAAGTTAGTTTACAGGTAGAGAAAGGAGACCCATAAAGATGAAACAACAAACATTGGTAAACTTACAAACAAACTTTATTTCAGATGTTGAGTATGAACATTTTGTATAGGCTATCATTTCTACAAGAAGACATCTCTGCTCTATTTTTTGGGGTTTATATTAAATGCACAGGGAGTGGTTGCTTAAAAGAGAGATATTTAAGCAGACAGAGACACAAAATTCTTCCTGCTATCACCACACATTTTTAAAAGGAAATACTACCTAGTATTTATTATGCAATACTTAAGAAGTTCATTATGTTTGTGTGCTTTTAGTCTTTCTTTTTTTCTTTCTTTCTGTCTTTTATTTTTGAGACATGTCCTTGCTCTATAGTTCAGGCTGCCCTTGAACTCACTGCACAGTCCAGGCTTGCTTTAAATGTGCTGCAATCCTTCTACTTTGGCCTCCCAAGTGTAGGGACTGCTGGTGTGCACAATGGAGCTTGCCAAGTCAATGGATAAATCTACTCAAAAAATGTTGACCCAGGTAGCTCAGGCCTCTCTTGATTTACCAACTATTTCCCCACTGTGGAATAATTCTTATTAGGGTATGGGTTCATTTGAATGAAAGTCTCCTAAGATAGCTGCATCTTAACCACTGGGAACAGTTCCTAGGTACTATAACTGATAAAAGGAATTAGAAGAAGTGATTAAACTAATATGTTGAAGTGTACCAATAGCCTGGATCATCCGCACCAGCCCATGCAACAACACAGGTCCTTATAAAGGAAGGTTAGAGATCAGAGGGCAAAAACCCAATGTGATGATCAGAGCAGGGAGATAAGTGAAGAGTTAAGCTACCACCATTGATGATAGAGTGGCAAGCCATAAGCTCTGCATACAAAGTGTATACCATTAAAATGTAAAAAAGTCAAAGAAACCAATTCTCTTCAAGCCATTAGAATCTTGCCAACATTTTGGTTATCTTTGTACAAGTCATTTCATAGTTATACTTCTGAACTGCAGAATAATAACAGAAACAATCTGTATCTGTTTAGTCCCCTAAATTTGTTGCAAACTATTACAAAAATAGAGACTCTCAAATGTACAAAACAAACTAATATAGTAAACAAACACACTACTATCACCTTGCAGTACTATTTTCATACATAATATAAAGGCAAACCCCTAGACATTTTATACAGACCTGATTCCTTCATCAGGTGCTTCCATTTCTGTAGGTTTGGTCCTTCTGTACCATCTCTAATGCTAAAAACAGCAAAAAAAGAAAAATTAGAAAATAATTCTCTGATCTTCAGCTCCGTTCTTTTCACTCACTGAAAACTCATGGCAATAAGGTTCTTATTCTCATTACGTTTCTTAAAGTCAGCTTTCACTCATACACTGCTAAATGAAACAGCACAGACTTCAGTTCCCATCATATATGATCTGTCTGAAGAATGTGGCAGTTTTTATGTATTTCCTTTAATTGGCTTAGAGGACAAAATAATCTCCATGTTTTCCTTACAGTGCCATTGGTCAGTTGTTCCAGATATTTTTAGGCACTTTCTGTTTCTACTAGAATAGCATTGGAGTCATCTAAGGCTGTCTTTAATTCCATCCTATATATTTTCACTCTGTCTGTGATGGTACACAGACCACTGACTTTAGATGTCATTTATTATGCTTATAGGTCATGATTTTCTTCTGCTGCTTTAGATTCTTCTCTAAATTTTAGCTTTGCACTCATAATTTCCTATTTAAATATTGAACATGTATCTTAAACACAGGAGTACAAGTCAACTCCTGACCAACTTCTTCACACTATAAGTGGTGGGTCTTCTAACCTTTATTATCTCAGTGACAAACCAAGGAGATCTCTTGCTCAGCCAAAAAGTTAGATTTATCCTTCTGACCTTTTTTCCTGTCCCTCTTTCCATTTTCCATATTATTACTTCTCTATATATCATCACATTATTTTATTATATTGTTCATAATAAGTAGTCTTCCAATTTGTAGCATTCGGTTCCTTCAAATTATTCTTAGAATGTGGAGTGATCCTCTGACAGTGTGATTCAAAATCTTACCTGCTTCTCTCAAAGTGGAATCCCAAATAGCTATGAAAGCATCAAATAATCTACACATTCCCAATATCCTTGCTCATCTGAAGTAATTTTTGACCATCCTCTCACTTATTCCCTCTAATTCAACTCACCTATCTCCCTGATCTTTGTTGGAAACACAAGATGCTTCTATTTCAGGCCAGTTGCATTTACTACTAGTTCTCATTCTGGAATAATGCTCTCTTCCACACAAACCTGAACTTTTGAGTCCCTTTACTCTTTCAAGATTTTTCTTGAATCTTATCTTCTTACTAAGACTTATCCTAAGCATTATATTTTATATTTCTTTATGTCTTTTTAATTTATAACTGGTCTTTATGAAAAATATGAATTGCATTAACTGATGACTATATCTACTAAATAAATCTTACTGTGAATATGTTACTGTAGAGAAAAATTAGAGTTGACTTTATTGAAATCTACATCAAGTGCTATCATGCAGTAATGGTGCAGGGAGACCCAAATGGAAATGCTTTTCATAACAACTCAAACAGATTCATATAAATTAGTTAATCTATTGTAATTTGCCCAGAAGGCAACAAGAAAATGGAAAATTTCCAGATTAACTAGATAATAAAGAATTCATTAAAAAGCTTGAAGTATCTAGCAGTCAGGAGAGCCACAATGATTTTCATGTGTATGTGACTCCTAAAGGACATCTGTTTACAACTAATGAAATATGGCATCATTAAAACCCAATAACTTTTTATGGTAGTGATAATTTGGAATATGCATGTTAGGCACATGCCAGAATCATAGCCTTTCCACAGTAAGGCTAGGAACATTAAAAGGTATGCATAGTTCCAAAGTATAGGTACTTTGAAAGAATCATTATAGCTGTCAAGAAAATAATTACTAACTTTAATTGCCCCTAATTAGTCATTTGCACAATAACCTATAATTATTCCAATGGAGTCTTCGCATAGTATACAGTAAATAGTGCACAGTGTGTCAGTGATTAGATATTTATATCATAGTATATAACTGTGAAGAAAGCAATAGCCCACCAAGTAAAAAACAGGTTTTGGAATCTGGAATTACTACTACTAAATTTGTCAAATCTTATAAACATGTATAATAACTGCTTTTGTCTTGTCCCTAAATACTAAGCACTAAGAAACTATGCAAAGTTTACAAGTTTATTCCTATATCTATTTCCCCACTCACAAAATGTTCACTGATAGTTATTAAAGTGTATTTCACCAATTCTTTACTTCTACTTATATTTAATATACTATATTCACCCTCTCACGCCTCTTTTTCACTAAACACTGTCTTATCAATGTCTCTTAGCCAAATGAAAAGCCTCAGTGTCAGTTTTCATGCTCCTTGAGTTAGCAGCAGTGAATCCCTGAGATCTCTGCTTTTTTATTGAATCCTGTTTTATTCATTTTCATACGTGGTTGTTTGGGGTTATGTGCTGTGCAGTTCCACTGGCACCCACTAGTAAAATCCCTTTGAAGATGTTTCTTTTCACTGACTTCAGAATTACTAAGAGCTGGAGATAATTATGAACTTCTCTCTGTTCAGAAATTTGTAAGGCCAGGAAGACAGCTCAGTAGAGCCATGGAGAAAGCTCAGTAGAATAAGTGCTTGCTTGACAAGCACAAAGCCCTGAGTTCAATCCCTGGCACCAAAAAAAGAAAGTTGACATAATTCATAAAATTCTTTAGATTAAATGTCATTTATATTTCACAACTCAAGTTTCTCTGTCTGAGACCCACCTACGTGCTATTGGCTCCCAATGTAAAGTCCTCATGTGGACATTTCTGAAATAAGGTGGTACAGAATTCGAGACAATTTCTGCAGTAATAATTGGGATTAAACAGGTCTGGGACCTATCGGTTTCAGTCATACATTTAACAGATGGTGTCATGAGTGGGTTTTTCTTTCTTTTCTTGCACATTATGTTCCTGTCAAGAAAAGTATCTGTGACTTCAGAACTCTAACTTTCTCATTTTTGATGCATTGCTAACCTCCTTCTGTTCATGAGAAATATTCCTGCTCATCTTTCCATTGCTAATTACTCTGTGTTTGAAAGGAGAAAAGGCAGAAATACATTTTTTAGAAAACAGAGAAAAATTACTAATTGTTTTCTCAACATTAAGTGTGTTTATCTTTTACTTTGTCATTTTTCATTTTCCTTATTTTTAATCACAGAAAATAACCTAAATTTTGTCTGATAACCCACTTAATTTCAATTAGCTGTATTGTCTAAACAATTTTCTGGTGTACTTGAGAAGTGGGAATTGGTATTTACTATTCTGCAAGTCTCACTCTGATTTCAAGTCAGAACTGCATATGCTACATACCACACAAAATTGGCAAAATCTTTATTCTTAGAGACCACATTATACTGATACTGTCATTTAAGGTACAATGTATTATATGTTTTCTTAATTTTTTTTTTAGTCTTAGGTGTATGTTAACACTGAATACTTAATAACAAGTAGATATAGATTTAAATATTTATAATATTTTTAGTTGATTTAACTTCTGAATGTATCTGTACTTAGAGATATGTCATGAGTAAATGTCCATATGTTTTAAATCAATTTAAAATTTATTTTTGAAATGGTTTATTAGGTTAAAATATATGATCTCTTCAGCCCAAAGTCCTACTCATTTAAAGGTACTTGCTTATTGTCTAGAAAAAAATTATAAATGTTTTTTAATCTAATGTTTACACATTTCATTTAATGAAAATTTAGTAAAATAACCACAGGTAATTATGACACCTTTTCACACATTTTTCTTCGAGACTAATGTTGAAATTTTAAAATATTGGTATTTTCATTGTACCAACGTGCCATAATGGAATAATTACTGTATCTCTACAAATTTTTATTGCCAAATGTGTCCAGGCCATTTTAGCTTTAATTATTTAATAATTTTTCTACTTTATTTTATTTTTATGTGTTTGCTTTATGGAAAACTGTAAAACAAAATTTCATAAAATGATAAAATAACAACAGTGGTTAGTAAATTGTATGTTGTTCTCTATAAAGTAGCTATTACATGTATAAGATATGGGCAAAATCTTTCTCCAATCATTATTAGCAGGAATCTTTCTTTCCAATGAGCTGAGACACTGATAATGTAAGTTACTTGCGTTTCTTTCCTTTTTCCTTCCATCCTTTCTCCTTTTCCTCATCTAGATCTGCTTTTGCCTTGAAAAATTTCTTCCCATTTCACAATATCTATTGTATCTATCGTGCATTTTAGACATTTTACACCCTTTTGTCTTCTTGCTTTGAGTGCATATTGGCATCCGCATTAATATACTTGTATCTGTATTATATCCAAACGTTTTTAGCCAGGGGTTGTCATGCATGCCTGCAGCCCCAGATCTTGGGAGGCTGAAGCAAAATTATTGTGAAGAGTTTGAGACCAAGTTGTGTGAAATGCTGAGTTCACTCCATCATGCACTCCAAAGCAAAGCAAATAAAACTCTAAAAATTAATTAAGGGGTAATTTCTGAGATCTTAGCTCAACACTTGCATAATTAATTACCTTCTGATATTGGCCATAAAGCATCAGTTGAAAAGTCATCGTTATAAATACTCAGTTGGCTGTTTGAGCCTTTATAATTAAGATCACAGTACTGCTGCATTTCTCACATTCTGAATCAGAGCCTATTACTTACATGTCATAAAATTACTAGTTATTTACAGTAATGCAATATAACTAAATACAATAGGAAAAGGAGAATAGGGTAAGATAGGTTAAGATAAGCAGTATCCTAGGGTACTAGGTATTCGCTTTGTATCTTTCTGTGTACATGAGTATGTTCTGTATGTAACTGGGACCTTCAACTGAGAAGGAATATTTCTTCCTAACACCAATGTACTCCTACAAATTTTACTGTGGTAGAGAGATATCTAATTTTAGTTGAATTATTACTGATCTTTTGGCATGAAAATACTTTACCAACAAGTTCAGAACAGTCGCCACGTCCTATTCCCTTGAACAGCATAGTATCATCATTGTAAGGGACCAGCATTGTAACCTGATAAAAGAAAGATAATCAAGACCTCTGTTGAATAAGTTGTGATACAGGGTAGCAATGAATACCCCCAGAAGTAGTACAATGAAAGTTCACTGCTGGCATTTCCAGATGAAACCAATTTGATTCTGGTTGGACTTATGGGTAGATATAGAGAAAAGGAGATTTTCCAAATTAAATATTTTATGCCAGACCCAAGAAGGTGTGTTAATCTGCCTCAACAAAGAAATCACAAATTGTATGGCTGCCTCAGTGAGAATCATTGCTTGATAAATCACGAAGGCCTGCTGTCATTCTTCATGATTGGTCTGTCATCTGTGTAGGCCAAGCAGCAGATGAAATAAGGACATGTTGGGAACCACTACCCTTTGAACTGCCCACACATATTGGTGACAACATAAATCTTTTTAAATCTCTCTGGCAATGCAAGAGATGTTATTGATTTAGTATTTTCTCAAGTGTAGGCAACCATAATGGCTTCCATTCGGCCTTACTCACCATAGTCACCCTCATGCTACAGGTTAGGGAACCAGTATAGAGTCCTCAGTATACCTATCCAATTATGGATTCTGGAACAAGGGAAAGTGCCAGAGGTTGGGCTCAGCAACATTTTGAACCCTGTGAGTTTAATGCATTAAATTGCCATCATCACTTGACTTCCAATGCCCTCTACACTTACAGAACACCACAGAATTTAAGAGTGTGAATGTCTCTCCTACTAACAGCGGTGGTGGTAGCACTAAAGAATATCATCCAAATTTAGGAATTCAGTGTTCCTAGCCTTCTTAGCTTTGTCCTAATTATCTGTACTCCAGTGTATGGGTTTGCAGTTTTTTCCAATTAGCACCCTCACTTTTAATTCAGGTATCCTACAAAGCTGACTATGAAAACTGTGCTGTAATTCAGCCAGTCGTGTTATGAAGTCTTGCCATTGGCAAGATTTACCAGTTAGCAAGCTCAGCCCTAGGATTTAAGCTCTTGCTCAGGATAAACATTTGCATCTTTCAATTTTTTTACATGTTTCTGGAATTAAGTATTCGAAATTTTGAATCTGTCTTTTATTCTTTATTATTTTGTCTTCACACTTAGAAAGGTTTGTGCTGTCGTAGACTGGAATTTATTATTTTCATTTACTAATTTGTCCAGAAATATAAAGTGAAGGTATCCAGCATCATTCTGATTACTAATCCTCCAAAAATTATCAAAATTATTGTACATATGGTCACTGTTTTACGTCTCACAAGTAGTAAATTAACATTATCGTAATTTCCCCAAATTTGACCAAAATTAGGCACAGTTTTGCCTATTTCTTGATATTCTTCACACAATAGCCAATTAGTACTCTTACAGGAAATAGAAAAAAAAGAGGGAGATGGAGAGAAAGAAACAATGGCAACTATAGATCTCCTCAAATTAGCTTGGTTTACTGTGTGACATTAGCCATCATTGGTATGAAAATATTAACTCACTTAGTTGTAGAATAATATGAATTTTAGTCATTGGTCAATTCTCAAGTACATATATTGAAACATGTACAATAGGATGCTTTAGGTATATCCTGCAGAACAGGCCTATGGGTAAGCCCTAACCATATTTCTTTAATCTTGAAACAACCTCTAAGTAATTAGAATCCATATACTTTTAGCATGTTGTGAGAATTATAAAAAAAGAACTTTTATGTCAGTCTTCAACCTTGCATTCACCTTCAGTGGAAGATATCCTTTAGATGTGATGGTATACATGTAGAATTCAGAGTTTTTCTTGTTTTTTTAATATTTGTGACAAACTGATATTTCCAGTGTAACACTTGGTTCATATTTGCCATTAAGAACCATTGCATCTCTTAATGTGGAACAGATTTCATATGAAATTAGCTTCTTCAAATACCGGGACAAATTCTCCCTCTCTGCAGATAACATTGTAACATTTATACGTTTTTTTGTTTTTGTTTTTTTTTTTTTTTACTTCCTGGGAAATATAATGGAATATCAAAACTATGGTCTTATTTGGACAATAAACACATATTGCTCCATCTGGCACCATCTGCATGGGAACAAAGTAGGTCAGCACACTGTTGTATCAGCATTTCTTTTCTCCAGCAAACCCACCTGGATGGACTATAAAGCAAAGCAAAACAGAAACGGACTAGAAGAAGCATTGGTAACAAATTCCATCACTATGTAGGAGATAAAGAAATCCCATGGCTGACTTAAGTTTCATTTACAAATTTAATATAATCACCCTCATCAATTCTTCCTTAAAGTTTTATCTTATTGATAAAATATTTATCAACAAGATACAGTATTATATAGTGGGGCAGAAAATAGAGTTCATTGCCAGGAGAGATATGTATGAATCCTCATTAGTCTAGCTGTGGTTTAAATGTGTATCCAAATTGAATTTGAAAGTTAAACTTCAGTGTAAAAGCCTTGAAATGTAAAATTCTTCTGAGTTTGTTAGGCCATGTAAGCTCTGCGTTTATAATGAACTAATGACAGAGTCAAAGCTGTCAGTTCGTTACGTTAAGTACAGATGTGTTCTAAACCTGAATTTGCTCCCAAATTCTTTTCCCTGCTTTTTTGCTCTTCTCCCATCTAGCATGGGCCAACACAGTTATAAGGTCATTCCCAGATCCCAGGTCCTGAATTTAGGCTTCTCAACCTTCAGAAATGTGACATAAAGTGAAATAATATAGTCAGCATACATTATCAGTGTAGCTGGTGCTTTTATTTACAACAATTTCCCTTTATTCAATGGGTTTGGCATGCCTAATATAAATTGTAATATATGTCATTTCATTTACTTTAAACGCACAGCGTAATAAAGGCTTTGATAGTGCTACCTTTTCCCGAATGTAAATCAAAGTCAATCATATCAACAAAATAACTAATTGCAGTCAAAGTGATTATGAAGTAATTGGTGCTAAAAAGTGAAGGCAAGATTTAAAATCTGACAGTCAGACCTCACTTGCTTTTTGAATAAGAGCATTATTAGTAAATAAGAAACTTACATATTTCTTTAGTGGAAGCAGACACTAATTTGATGTAATTGCATGCATGCATGATATATAGAAGTTTCCATTTTTGTAATATTACTTTCTCTGGACATAATTTAGGGTAGATGACAAAGATCAGATAAAGATATTATCTACCTTAAAAGGATTCTATGGCCATGCCAAGAGTAATTTATTTATATACAGAGGTTTCAGTGTTTTAAATCTTACTATTAAAAATCTATTTAAAATATTAAATAACTAGAGATCATATTTTCAAAGGTATATATTTTTCCAGATTTTAGATATCAGTTTTATCAAGATTGTGAAATGTTTTTTAACATCTAATAAAACAGACAACAAAATATAGGAATGAAAAAGAAAACTTTATACAGAAATCTGAAATTCAATGCCTTATGTGGGAAAATAATGTGGCTGGGCTGGCCTGTAAGTAAGCTCTCAGTGTTAGCATAGATAAGTATACTTTGGTTTCTCATGAAATTAGTTAACATTTTCATATTTTGGAAAGGTTATACCAGGGATATTATCTGTTCATCAATTTATGAAAATACTTATCACTACTTCTGTGGAAAGCAGTTTTCCATTGAAACAATATCCTATTTAAATTTTTGTGAACAAATTTGTATCTATTGAAATAGCTCCAGTCTTTTAGAAAAAGTTATGATTTTACTTGTACTTGGATTTGTATTTAGAAAATGCATGCTGATTGATATTATTAAGACTCATCAGTCCGGAACTCTTTTCAAAGTGAGTGTGCTCAGTTACAATTCTGTATAATTTTTGGCTGGATAACAAATTCATGCCATTGAATTTTTTCCTAATTTATGCCATTATATGCTTGGTTTCACTACTGACATTTTTGGGCATTGAAAATGATTATTCTTTAGTATTTTATGAAAAATAAAAATAATCGCTTTTATTTTTGTGCTTCTACTCTGGTGCAGATTTAGTTCCTAAAAGCATCTGATTTGTTTTAATCCATGGCATGACTCCATGAGGAAATAAAATTGTGGTAATTTTTTGACTGAAATGACAAAATTCATACACCTCAAATTTTGGGTAAATTAAAGCTTTGTCTTTTTTATGTTTTATGTATGATATCATTAGTTATATAATTGTTTTAAAGTTTATATGAAAGAAAACTCATGAATTTTGTTTGAAAGCACAATTAATAATAAAATCCTTGACACTAATTTTTCTTTGTTATTGCTTGTTACTTTTTACATATTTTGTATTGATAAATAACTTACATTTTCTTAAAACTTATGAATAGCTTTCATGCAATTGCCTCTATGTAAGAAGTAATTTGCAGCTTAACTATTTTAAACTATTATGTTTTAGTAATACTTTCATGGTGTTAACTATTTTAACATCAAAATGTTAATGACAATTAAGAGTCATACTGTGACCCTGGCTTCATTATAAAATCTCCACTCTTGCATTGTTCTTATGAGTGAATAAATTCTTGGGCAGGTATCAACTGGCTTCGATGGATGACATTTCTTGAAAATGTTTCATCCTTGATTTAGTTACCAAAGCATAATGAAATGTTGGTTCCTGAACCCTAATAGACAAGTCATATTAAGATCATCACCTCGTGACTTTCACTTCTGTCTTTTTTTTTTTTTTTTTTGTGGAGCCAGGAATTGAACTCAGGCCCTTGCACTTGCAAGAGAAGCCTGTATTCTACTGAACCATCTCCCTGGCCCCACTTCTGCTATTTCAAGTCATGAGTGTTAGTTCTATCTTAGTCAGTCATTAGCTTATTTGAATTTTTGCCCTACTCAGTCATTAACTCAATAACTTTTCATCTCCATGACAATTGAATTTCAAAGAATTTTATGGGCCAAAGAGACCCTAATCTTCATATAGCTGTAGGCTCAAATATCAACCCTTCAGATATTCTCATAACCCTTACCATAGATATTTTTCTAACATAATAAAAGAATTCATCTTCTAAGGTCAAATCCTTGAAACGTATTTAGGTATTCAGTGACATGAGAATAGTTAAGGAAACACGATATTTAAAAATATGCCAACCTCCAAAACAAACTTTTTGTTCAGAGGAATCAAGTAGAGATTCAACCATGTGAACAAGTTTTGGTCATATTTTAAGAGCAGAATGGTTACTGTGTGTGAAACTGAATTAGAATTATTTCCAGTGTGTGAGGGCTATTTTATGATGTCACCACAACCTTTCACTTGGTGACTGTTTCTCAAGTTAAACATCTACAGTAAATTAAAAATCATATAGTTCGTATTTCTACCACCCAGACAATTATAGGGATCAATTTTAATTCCAGTAATGCTCTCCATCCCACGCATATTGTTTGTGACAATTACATATAAACTGTATCCAATACAATCATTGCCTTGATGGCTTTTATTTTCTATGTATTGAGTAGTATTTTCCACTTTCACTTACTGGTTGTTTGGATTTTATCTCTTGTACTATCCTCTATTTCAATTATCTGGCTCAAATCAGACTAATTTTCTCTTCTTTTTCTTTAAATTTATTTGTTACAGGGTCCTACTACACAGCTGGAACTCGTAGTAATCCTTCTCTTTTCAGCCTCCTCAGCACTGGGATTGCAGGCATGCACCACCACGCCTGGTATGTGTGGTCAGCTGGGCATGCCTGAAGGAGTGGCCAGAGTGGCATGTGGTGGATGGGATCAAACCTTGGTCCTTGCGCTTGCCTACACAGGCACTTAGTCTGCTGAGCTGTCTCGCTGGCCCTGAAATCAGACTAATTTTATTTTGCATTGGGAAATGCAGTATAAATGAAAGAGAAATATCAGAGAATTAAGTCACCGTTGGTTTGTCTCTCTGTCTCTGTCTGTCTCTGTCTCTGTCTCTGTCTCTGTCTCTCCCTTTCTCTCTCTCTCTCTCCTTTCTCCATGCCCCTCCCCCCTCTTTTTCAGGAGGTCCACCTGACATGATTTAGGTAGGACGTAATTATTTGGCCTAGTTCTTAAAGGATGCTTGAGCTAAGCCATAGCTCATATGAGGGAATTAAACTTTTGTTGATGTCCTTTTAAATTCTGCCACTTCATTTTTTTTTTCACTCTTATGTTTGTAGTACCTAACGTTATATTCACTGCAGGATGGATATATATATATATATATATATATATATATATATATATATATATATATATATATATATATATGGCACAATTTTAGATTATCTATAATGGATTAAAATACATTTTTACCCTTTTTCTTGGTATCTGATATATACATTTTTTTTTTCCTGTGAAGTTAAACAGCTAAACTATAGGGTCTCACTAAGTATTGGACTCTTAGCGATTTTCCCATGTTCAGATTCCCACAAGCTGGGATTACAGGTTTTTGTCGCCACACGAAGTCTCAATTGTTGTCTCAGCGTGCCCCAGGGGTGGGGCCAGCATGGTCCACTGCCTGGGATCAAACCCCAGCTGCTGTGTCTACCTAAGCAGATTCTTTAATCTGCTGAGCTATTTGGCTGGCCCTAAATACCTAAACTATATATTCAAAGAAAATGACAGACATATCAACATGGTTCAAAGGGATAATTTCTCTACAACCTGAGTGATTTCAAACATCATCTCATTTTGTTTTTTATATAATAATTTCAAGAAGCAACGTAAATCTGCTTTAAAAACTTGAGTTTATAAAAGTTAAAATTACTTCAGATACAAATATGACCCATTCAAAGTTAATTTATTCAAGATCTCATCCTCAGTTTTTTAGTACGTATTATCCTCTATACTCCTTTGATAGATCTTGAACTTGAGTTGATTTAAAATATTTTATATACTTAGTGCATTTCTCCATTGTTACTTTCAATATAGTCTGAGGAAAACTGGGTAAACTGTTGCTCTCTGCCCTGGAACTTCACATTCTGATTTAATTCACAATGACATCTAGCCAAGAAGCGAAGGCCTACTACAAATAGATGTGGATATAATTTGTACCCTTTCATTATTCTATGGTTACTTTATATCTTTATTTGTGTGTGTTTTTTTCCTGACAGTAAAAATCATGCATGCTTTTGATAGGAGAACAGACAGGAGTAGAATACAACAGATGTCATTCTTTTTCCAAGAAAACAAGTCACAGCTACTTAGCCTCCTCAATCCCAGTTAAGCATTAAGAACAAAATACAACAAAGTGGTATAACATCCCTTTAGCCTGTTAATGCATGCCAATAAAATAAATCACTTAAAAAATCTCATTGCAAAACTGCTTTAAAACTGTGCTTTTATTTGCTTAACCAAATATTAGTAAGGCATCTAATAAACTTATTTATTGTGCTCTTAATATGTGCCAATGAGTAATCCTCTCTCCTGAGGACAACTCAAATAGCAAATTGCAATGCATTTCTTGAATCAAGAGAGTAAAAATGACATATAACCACTACTGTCAGAAAATCTTCCCAGGAGAGTTAATTTAGACTCCCTGCACTAAGGTTCCTATCATTTTGAGTTGGTGAGGAAACTCACATTTTTTTCTGCATATGCTTCTACCATGTTTTCTAATTTGAAACTCATTTCTAATTAGATATTTACATATATTTGTCCATGTAAAGATACATTTACATGAAGTTGGCGATACCGAATAAAATTCAATTAACCTGCTAATTCACTACCACAAGTTATACTATTGCAAGATCTCTTTGTCTGACAAGTACAATGTTAAAAGTGACTCAAGTGAGTTTGTATTTCAAAATAAAGGAAGCGGATGAGTACATGGGTGGAAGGGGGAGGCAAGAATATGGTATAATAAAGGGAATTATGATATGTTAAGAAAGTGTATCAACTTGCCACAAGGAATGCAAACCTCCCACACTAAAAACAAGTCCTAAACAAGAAGAAAAATATTAATTTAGTTGTCAGTAGGAAAATAATTGACAACAAAAATTCAACTGTTTCATGATTGTAAATCATTCATTGGAAATATATGAAGTTTTAGGAAGACATTAACTCTTAATTTTTTATTGTGCAGAAAATGATGTTTGCTAACTAAAATACTGATTGTAAATGAACCTGATGCTATCCATATCTGTAATAGTCTACATTGAAAATGTAGGTGTGGATAAATATTGAATATATTTTAGTATTGGAGTCTTCCGTAATAGTGAAAAGAACTAAGAATTCAATCGATTTACTTTGAGTAAGAGAAATATCTCCAGTTTTTTCTACCCAGAGCATCTCAGAAAATAGTGTGAGGGACAAAAATCTACAGATTCAAAAAGTCTCACATAAAATAGTAGGGTATTTACATAAAACCTACACATCCTCCCATATACTTTAGATTATCTGTAGATTATTATTATGATGATGATTTTGTATTTTAGGGAAGGCGTCTACAGGGTGTTCAGGGTCTAGTAGATCAGACTTGTAGTGATCTACAAGTAATTACAGTGATGAGCACTGTAATCCCAAGTGCTGAGATTACAGGCATGTGTCACCATGCCCAGTGTCAATTGCCATCTCAGTGCCCGCCATGGCTAAGGCCAGCATGGCAGGCCCACGGATCAAACTTCTGGCCCCTGGGTCGGCCTAAGCAGGTGCTTTAATATGCCGAGCTATTTGACTAGCCTTAGGTAATATACAGATTATTTATCATAGTTAATAGAATATAAATTTCATGCATCAATTATTATATTTTTGAGAATGTTTGCAAGCAAACAGAAATTCTGTAAATATTTAGGCTAAATTGATAATAATCTGTACATGTTCCACATTTCAAAATATTTTTGATCTGCAGTTAGTTGAACCCATAAATTGAAAGTCAGATATGAGAGGCTCACTATTTGTACATGCTTATTCTTTAGGGATCTCAGGTAGTACATTTATTTCATCTTCTAACACAAAAAGTAATAATCAATAGGCTAGTAAAACATTGGCCATAATAATATCAATAATAAACATTTTATGCCAGTTACAATTTTCACCATTCTGAAAGGATTAGCATATATAACACACATAAATAATATGTCAAAAAGAGTGAAGTACTATTACTTATGGAGAGGACTCTATGAACAGAGAACCACAGAGCTATTTGACTGGCTCTAGATTACCCAAACTGATAGCTAATAATAACAAAAATACAGATGGAACCTAAAAATCTCCAGTTGACAAATAACAATCCTATCAGAAAATTACTGAACACAAACAATTGTACCCAGGGAGATAGCTCAGTAGAGTATGTGTTTGCCTGGCAAGCACAAGGTCCTGAGTTCAAACTCCAGTACCAACAAAATTGCAAAAAGAAAACACAACAATAATCCCAATATCCTGAAATTCTACTCAGCTACTTTGAAAGCTCATTTCCTTTGAAAATTCCCATGTGCATATTAGATTTCTGCTTATTTCAGCAGTTTCTAAATGACATCAGTACAGCTACAATGTTTATAGCACCACAAAAGCATTCTCTTATCCTTAGATTCGCTTCCCTCATTTTCAGGTCTCCCTGACTGACTATACTATGAAAATATTAAGTGAAAATCTGTAATGATAAAGAATTTTACTTTGTGTTGTTAACCAATTATTCTACTGTATTTTTTGTTGTTAAATATTAATCTATTTAATTTATAAGAGAAACAATAAATAAAGAAATGTAATATGTGTGTGATTCTATGTCATTTACAATTGTAGGCATCTTTGGAATATCTTAGAACATAGCGTCTGAAGAAGAGGGGACACCTCTTACTATACTATACAGAGTCTTTTTAATTTAGTTTTTCATTTGTTGTATAGTCTAAAATGCTTTCGTGAAATAGCAATGAATTGAGAAATAAATTTTGAAATTTCTAACAGCAAATAAAAAAATGACTAACAAAATACCCAGATCATCAGCTACATTCACAGGATCAGTAAGTTAGAAGCTTATATTAATGAAGACCTACCTTCCAAACTTCAGAAAGGTCTAAACTAAACAACCTGTTGCTGGGGTTAAAGCATTAGAAGCACAGTAACAAGCTAAATCCCAAATGAGTAGAATGAAAAATAGTGAAAATACAAATAGGAGTGAATGGAGTAAAAGATGAAATTGCATGCAAAAAGACTGTAACTATGAAAAGCTATGTATTTAAAGTTGTAAAGAATACTGACAATTACATTAACAGAAGGAGAAAAAGGTTAATTTAATATGATCACATGAATCACTTTTTCATTGCTAAAACAAAGTACATGACATGCACCATGGAAAGGAGAAAAACTTAATTTCAGCTCATGGTGTGGAGGGGTTAGGTTATGATCAGCTGACTCCATCGCAGACAGGGAAGAGTGGAAGGTGGGCCAGTGAAAGGCATCTCAGAGAAGGTGGCCGGGAAGCATGGACAGAGAGGAGGAGCTACCCAGTGACGCACGTTCCCCAACCTGGCTGCACCTCCTCAGGAAATTAGAGTGTGATCTAAACAATGCTTTACTCAATTGATGAGAATAGAGATGTCAAGGTCGAATCTCCTTTCAAAAACATTCCAGTACAGGACAGGTGCAATGTTGGGGAACATTTTAGATGAAACTATACCAATGGTCTGAAATAAACATGGTGACATTACCACTGATGGTATATATAATTTAAATTTTCTTAATAGGTTCATAATAAGAACAATAAAATGTTTGCTATTTAGAGAAATTTTGCAATCAAACTGGAAAGTGGTACTGAGCAAGACAAAGAAATTTTGGGAAGGCACGTTATAATACAAAAGCCAAGGACACTTGTTGAAGCATAATTAGAAAGTTTCCATTGCCAATAATAAAAAAAGTGGGACAATTGCAATGCAATTTTTCAGTGTAAGGAAGAAAGTGGGCATGACCCTCAATATAACAAAAGAAAGTAAAAATTTATTGTAAAAGTAGGGTGGAGACGAGTGCACAGAAAATCACGGAAAGACAGCATAGGATTTCATAGCTTATATCCAGATGTTTTCTAGAATCATGTGCTCATTGCTAAGCTTTTAGAGTTGGCTGGATCTGGTTTTTATAAATGATCCTTAGATATGTGTGAACATAGATTCACGGTGTGCTAACTAATTTAGTCTACTGATTGGAATTTCAATAGTTAAAAGTATTAATGAATGGATTGATTGAAGACAGAGCACCTCCCTGAATGCGAGTGGCACCCAACTGGATTTTAACGTGCATGTGAAAGGAAGGATTTCCACTGCTCCTTTGCTGCTTGCTTCATGCTGCTTCACTCCTGCTCTGCCATTGACAGTTCTTCCTCTGTCATGCCTTCGGCTGCACCACACTCTCTGAGAGCCAGCTGACTGAAGACTATAGACTGTGAGTTAAAAGACAGTTTTCCACTCTCATCTTGGGGCATCAGGTATTTTGTGGAGAAATGAGAAAGTAACTAAGAAGCATGAGGTTCAGAGGGTTATGTCTAAACCAACGGGGTTTATGCAGAAGCCAGAATAGTGGATTAAGAGAATCCCAAATGTATATCTAGTGACACTCAGTGGGAGATTCTTGCTAAATTAACCTAGTAAAGCTGTTTCTCAAACTGGATTTGACAGGGAAGTGCACAGGTAGAGAAGACTCAGTTAATTTTGTGCCCAAAATGAGTGAAGGATTTTGTTAAAAATAAAAATATAATTATCAGCCACCTAAAACTTCACCCGAAGTCTGGTTCCTTTTGTCAACTTATGTAAACATGTCTAGAGTTCTCCAAAGGACATTGCTTGCATATTTATACTTCTTTAATACCTACCATATCCTCAAAACACTGAAGACAAAACAAATCAATGTATATTTTTTGAGTAAATGTCACATGTTTTTATACAGTATGAGCATTTATAGACACAGAGATTTTTATCTTTTGAAAAATCCCAATGTCTTCTTCAAATAAATAATCTTCCTGAATATCACTATTTGCCCTTTAAAAGGAGATTTTCTTTTATATGAAAAAGCAAGCACTTTGAAGTATGCAGAGTGATAAAAACAAAGCATTATAGAATTCAAAATATGTGAAATAATGTTCCTTAAAGAGACTAAAAGATTCCAGTGCCATGACTTACTAGAAAACACTCCTTTGGAGACAAGGAATTATTGACCCCTATTTCTGAGAAATAGCATTTAATTGAACTACTCTTACTGACTCCATTTCCTGGAATGAAGACAGGCCCCTGTCCTCAGCTCTAAATGAACATTATCAAAATGAACTGTTATTATTTAGGAATCTCTTGCAAGCATTTTGTTCATCTTTATTGGTGCTGTAGTTCATATTTAAATCTTTCATCTGTCATTTTCATTTCTTGGATAGGGAAATCTAATATATTAGCTCTACTCTACAAGCAGCATAATGCAAGTTTAGCAAGCAGTAAAACTACATTTGCCAAGGATGAAATTGGATGAGGATACAGAGTCCTTTTCACATGCACTATGCGCGCCAAGACATATGGTTGAGAAGATAAAAGAAAATTCTATTGTCCCTTAATCATTAAATCCCACATGTGTGTTACTCAGTGGCAAGACAAAATGCTCCCGATACCCTTGGGTTATTGGAAATGGACTGATTCCTGCAACTGTAATTCTACCTTTCTGAAGGTAGAAGTGGTGCCATCCAGCACCACTTACAATGGACTTATAATCTTAAGATTCTCAAGCAAGTTTCTTTCCTGTTCAGAAATATTTGTAATTATTTCTATATTATTTTTTACATGCTAACTGCAAATGAAACCTATCATTTTCTTTAATGTCTATTATTTTAATAACATCTCAAGCTTGGATTACTAAAACTTAGCAAGATAATACTTTAAATCTTCGTTTTATTGTTTTTAATTGGCTAAAAAATTTCCAGATAAATCTTTATAGGGAAGCTAGTATATACAAATGGTTTCAAACATCATATGTATATTGGTTGTTACAGGGTCTTACTACACAGCTTGATCGAATAGTGATTCCACTGTTTTCAGCCTTCGCAGTGCAGGTATAATAGGTGTATGCCAGCATACCTGAGGTGGGGCTGGCACGGCATGTGGTACCGAAGATTGAATCATTATGCTTGCCTAAAATTGCCTAAGCAGGCACTTGAGTCCACTGAGCTATCTCATCAGCTTATTTTTTTTTTATATTTTAAAGAGCATAAAACAATAAAAACATTAGAAATGATACAGAATTTCACTAAACAAGTTAACAGAAATTCAACAATGGTTGTCACATTGCATATTGTTGTCTTTGAATTAGTCGTTTAGATTACCATATATAAGCCTGCAAAATTAGTCAAAAATTAAATAGAAAATAATTAAGCATTAACTGAATCTTTTAATAGACTAATAAAAGAATTACAATTGTCTTAGCTATATCTTGTATACACATATATATTTTTTTCAGTATGTGTTAATTCTGTTCTCTCCATGTAGCTATGAAGCAATAGAAAAATTGTCATAATTGGCATACAAATATATTTCTTTTTTAAAAATGAGTTTAGGACAGGGTGTGCAGAGTGCACTGTGTCTCACTATGTAGATTGGACTAGTACTAATTTTCCTGGCTTCAGCCTCACAGGCACTGGGATTATAGGCATGCAATTATAGGTCACCATGCCCAATCTCAATTTCAGTCTCAGGGTTCCCAGGAGCAGGGCCAGCATAGCATGCTGGAGTTTGAACCCCATCCACTCTTTGTATTATTAAATACAACAATCTATGCAGGTCTTTCCAAGGTATAGCAGATAATTAATAAATATTCCCCAGTAGTTATAGTCATAGTTAAGTACGAACATACTCAATGATGTTCAAATAATGGTAGTGTCAGCAACATATACTTGAAAAATAGATTCTAAATTGTACTAAAAATAATCAAATTAACATAGTTTTTAAAAAACACATGATTTTATTGACATTTGTGGAATAAAAAAATCAAAGAAGATGGAACTGGTATTGATAGGTAGTCCTATTCCCCTCTAGTTTTCATTATTGAATTTTTTGTTTCTTCTGTTTTTTCTATTAGAGTATTATAGCTGTATTTTTCATTTTAGTTTTATATAAATTTTAATATTTATCAACATTAATGAGAAAAAATAGTTAAAATCTCATGAAAGTAGAACAGGCAATATGTAGATCAATTCAATGATAATGGAAATCTATAAATTTTGGATCTTTGAAATCATCTCTTATTTATTTGTCTTTTAAAATAATCTATGAGTAATTGTATTATTCAGCTTTTAAAACTAATAATTTCCCTTTTAGCGGTGTAGATCAAACAAATGTCTCTGTTTATTATTTACATTTCTTAATTCTATAATATCCTATTTTAACTATATTAAAAGAATTTTTGATGATTTAAAATTTTTAAATGTTTTCATGCAATTTTACCAATGATATAGATGGTTGATTGTATTTTTCTTGTTAAATTTTCAGAGTATGGTAGTACCTTAAAATGAAATGTAGAATATAACTTGTATTTCTTTCCTTCGTCATGTTTGTGTAAAATTATATTTTAAGCATCTTAAAAAGGGTCTTAAATTCTATTGGAGTTCTAAGTAATTGCTTCCATTTCATTTGGTCACTTTTGGGAGAACTATTTCAATATCCTGGTTTTCTTATCAGTGAACAGGAGAAAAATAGTGATGTAACAGAAAATATATTCATAATTTTTATTTCACATGAAAGGTAATTAAAATTATTTAAAAAGTAGATAATGACACTTTTATCCTTAATAAAAGCTAAGATATTATGAGAAGGGTAAGATAAATAAAAACAATGATATACAGTTTCAAAACTGGATAATCAGGAATAACAATTGTTCATGTATTGCATATTGTTGACTTCAAAATAGTTGCTCAGGTTAGAGGATGTAGGCATGCAAAATTATGATGACTAGGGGCTGGTGAGATAGCTCAGCTGATTAAAATGCCTGCAAAGATAAGCTTCATCAAATGTAGGGATGGTAGTTCGATCCCCAGCACCACATGTAACACCAGCTCCTTTCCCTGAGCAGGCTGAACTGGTCCCGAAGATTGGGTGTGGTCGCAAACATTTGTAATCCCAGTGCTGGGGATGCTGAAAGTAGAAGGATCACTATGAGTCAAAGCTGCATAGTGAGACCATGCAACAACCAAATATATATGCATATATATATACACACACACATATATATATATATATATATGTACATACATATATACACTTCTTTTATTATTCTCTCTTCTTTAATTCATTTATTATTCATTTGACATTTTGTTATCTCATTATGCCTAGGGTAGAAATGAAATGCACGATATATTGTCCTAGTACCGACTTAGATAAAGCCTATCCATGATGGGCCTTCATTCCTTTAGAAGTCTGTTTGCTAGAAAGATTTTCAGCTACTGGACAGTATGCTCGTATAGTATATGGAAGGCACAGACAATGAGTTAAACAGGTTTGAAGAGAGACGTGGTAGAACACTATCAGTTGTTGAATCATACAGATGTCTGTTCGCGTTCTTTGCCAGTATAAGGCGGTAACAAAGTAAAATACCTAGAAGTATGCACAAAAAACAGAATCATCCAAAGGCTCAATTCATTCAAACAAACAATGGTAGCCTTGTGAGGCCTGAGTCATATAGGCTCCATCTTAGAAGGTCAGCAGCATATCCTTGAGATTGAGATACTGCACCTGCAGCCGTCCTAAAATAAAACATTCCTTGCCTCCGGTTGCCTGGTTACCTCCCAGGATGGAAAAGCCTTAAAGATAACACTCAACTGAAACAAACAGCTCTCAGAATCCTTCCCAATTACTGCACCAACCAATTATTATGAAGGTCAATGTAAAACTAACCAATGCTATCTGCTTCTGTAATTATGCTTGCTTTGAAGTTTTTGCCTTTATAATCCTAGCCCAAGTGTTCATCGGGGCCCACTGTTCCTGTGTGTTCAGTGTGCCCCACGCAAGCCTGGAAAATAAAATACCCTTTTGCGTGTTGCATGAGAACCTGACTCTTGAGGGGGTCTTCTTCCGCGACGGGACGCTCGGCCCTTACAGTCTGAACTAGTGAAAGTGTTGTATTTAAAGAATTTAAATGTAGATAACGACACTTTTATCCTTAATAAAAACTACGATATTATGAGACGGGTAAATTTTGAGATAATACCTATATTAGCAGGTGAAATCAATTAGAAAACTGAATAAATATAGATAAAAAACATACATGGCAAACAAAGGCACATACATAATGTACAGATTTGTAAGACAAGTACAATAGTGGGAGGAGGAAGATAAATTCACTATTTAATGTAGGAAATTGAAATGTATTGCATAAATGTACCAATCCCCTACAGGGAATGTACTGATTATGTACTCAAATGCATACTAACAAATGTGAAAAATAGTAATAATTCAAACTTTTTTATACTACCTAGATTCAAAAATGGCAGCAATCACAGTGTCAGCTCTCTTTCAGGACCAGCAAATAGCTCACCAATCTAAAGCGCCTGCTTAGGCAAGCTTAAAAGCAGGCACAGAGGACTGCGGGTTGGATCCCTGGCACCACGTGCTGTGCCAGCCCTGCCCTTACGTTGGGTTGATTGGGTAAAAAAAAATCTATCTTTCATATAAGAAATCATGCTTGACTTATTTCTATTAATATAACAGTACTTGGCATATGCTATACAATATGAGAAAATCATTTAATTAGTGATTAGTAGTCAGATAAAGTATTTTTTTTTTTCAAAAAATGCCATTGGCAAAGAACATTTACACAGATAAGTATTATTTATTATTATTTATCACAGAGTTGTAGAGGTGAAATGTGGACAGGGCCATAAGGTGGGTCATGACAGACACCTCAGGAGGAGTGCGAGGTACATGGCTTAGAGTTGCCCTAGATTACGTGGCTTGGAGTTGTCCTAGATTACATAGACTGGAGTTGTCCTAGATTAGGACAAGTACTCTTAAAGGAAAGGAGTAGAAAACAGCCAGTATTAAAGGAAACAAATTGGTTCTTTTCATGTAAAATTTGTTATGCTTTACAAATTGTTATAATATACCAATCATTTGTGATATTTTTTCCTCACATAGTTTCATTTTATATACTTCCATTATACTTTAACTCATTTAGAAGTTAATGATATTTATTTTTGTAATATCAGTTAATTGCTATAGTTGTACAAGCCTCAATACATATAGTGAGCTCAATAGGCAACTTCCTTTGAATGAGGAATTTTTTTAATGTAATTGGGACAAGGTCTACATGGTGTACAGTGTCCCACTACACAGATCCTACTCACAGTGATTGTCCTGTTTTCAGCCTCTCAAGTGCTGGGATTACAGGCTCCCACCACCATGCCCAGTCTCTAAATGAGGAACTTTTTTTTTTTCCATTTATTTTAATTTTCTTAAAATACAAATGTCAATCAGACAGTTTCATGACACCTTAACCATACACAATCGATGAATTAATACATTGCAAACTGTTTTCATAACGTTTTGGTATTGTACAAGGTGCATACATGATACTATATTTACAGATATTATTTTAGCAGATATCTCTTATCAGTGAATTAAGAGTGTAGTTGCTTACTTAATTTATTTTTTTATACCTGAATTATATCAAAAATTCAATAATTATTTACCTAGTGGATGACCATAGCACTAAAAGCCGACATAATATCCTGTCCAACCACCATTAGTGCAGGTCCTGCCTCTCATAGAATTATGTAGAAGCACAGCGTTATCTATCCCAACTGTACTGTCTATACACATACATCATGATTTTTTCTTTCTACAACCCTTCCTTTGTCTACACCTGTCAAAAGTGGGCACTCCATTGACATTCAACTAACTTAGGTGCTTGAACTCGACACCACAATCCAACACAGTCCAGCATTCTACAACCATAGTGAGTTATTCAAAGAAATTGTCGACCATATCCATTTACAGCTCAGCTTAATATTATGGGCTC
>PVKA01012142.1:0-26578 GCA_004027165.1 Ctenomys sociabilis | reverse complement strand
CAGTGGAATAAGCACTTCTCTGGCAAGTGAATGAGGAACTTTTAATAATTGTTAAAATGGGAAAATTTAAATGGGTTACATTGTATCATTACAAAATATTTAAACTATGAACTATATTAATTTTGTCATCAGTACTAATATTTAATGATATCTTGCAAAATCTATTTAAACCATGAAACCATTCAGAAAGATTATTCAGTATGAACTTCATACTTTTCTGTATTCTAATAGTCATAAAATAATATTTATCACAAACCAAAAGAATCTGCAAGTAGTGTGCCAGAAAGCATCACAATGAATAGGAATATTGCAGTTCATCGATTGAAATTAAGTTTCCTTATTAATGGGAAAGACAGAAGTAATTTCCTAGCATTAGTAATTTGTGTTCTGGAGCCTCTGATATTACATTTTTGCCATTCAGTTTTTGAGGCATCTTGACAGAAAACATTGTTTTATATGGCACATTGTGTGAAAGTCTTGACTTCAACTGAAGTGAAATGAAAAATGTACGTGAAGTCCATAGTGTCTGCTTTGTAATTGGTTCCCTTGCTGCTGACTGGTCAAAGGAAAAATTACAGCCCATATATCTGCTGATTTGGCCTTTCTAGTCAAATCTTAGTATTATTACTACTAACCCTTTTCTTTTTCCGGGGCCATGCAGTCTCAGGTGGGTTCTCAATCAGGAGTCTCAGTGAAAGATCGAGCAGCTCCATATGGCCATAAAAGTGGGATGCAAAGTGGGTTATTAGTAATATTCAGGGCAGGAGGAATAATAGACTCTGTGCCTTCAAAGGCTATAATTTCTAAGGTAATTAGAAAGAAGTGCAAACCAGAGTCTTGCTTGAAGAATACGGTATACTCTGTCATTTGAAATTTCTACTAAAATTAAGAGTAAATTTTATCTAGGTACAGAGAAAAAGAAAGCAAAACACCATATGTCAAGTTGATTTATCTGCACCTTTTTGTCAACACTTAACAAGCAACTAAAATAAAACACTTAATATAGATGTTTCTCAAGTTAAAACTAAAATTCCTCTAGTAGTATTGTGGAATTTTATGGCCCTTTGGCCTGAAGAAAGTTTGTGTCTCTAAAATCTGATTGCTGTGGGTTTGAAGTCTGTCATCTACTTGAGATATGAACATGGATATATTGCTGGTATTGCTTTTCTTACTTGTAAACTTCAGATATAATAACTTGTACACTGTAAATTATTAAAATTGTATTGATCAAGAATTTATATGTATTGTTAAGTAAACTATTCCTGCTCATCATACTTCACATATGAATTTTAATATTGAAAATTAAGAGGACTGCAAATTTCAGTAAATAGCTCCATGAAACAACATTGTGTCCTTCATATATAAGATAGTTTCTTAGCTATTTCTTTGTTTCTAGAAATGTCTACTATATAAACAGCTATCTTTAGATCTTTTTATTTTATTTACATTTGATACACTTTAAATTTTCTTTATCTCTGTCTTTATTATATACTTATTTTTTCTATGCATTTATATTTTACTTCTAATAGTTATTTATTATAAAAATATGAACACATAATATACTGTAACTCAAGTGTATTTTAAATGAAGCTTATCTTAGTTGTAAGAGAGATTGCCTATGAACATTAAAACCTAAGTAAAATAAGAAAGAATTGTTATGGTTATGAATGTTGAAGCATAGGAGGAAACAGCAATATTTAATGATCATATTATGAAACAATTTTCAACAAATGCAAAGAAAAGAAAAACAAAACAAAACTTTTAAAATACTAATAGCATCCTTCTGAGTCCAGGAAGAGATCCACATATGCAAAGAAATGTTTCAGCATACAAAAAGTTAAATTTTCAACATGATTTAGCTATCTTTTTTACATCATTCATTTATGGACTTTGGTGCTAACCATTCTCTTCATGCAAAATTTTATAATCCAGTTAGAGTTTATTTACCCCCTCACAAACACATATGCTTACTATTGTATCCTCAAAGCCTAGAAGCCTAGAGTTCTCTCTGGTGAAGAACTACTGAGTAACCTTGGATATAAGCATAAGTTGTATATATATATATATATATATATATATATATATATATATATATATATATATATATATATCAGGAACACAGAAAATCCAATGATGAAGACATGAACAACTTTTAGTATTTTATTTTCAAAATGAATCACAGAAAAGTTTGAACTGAAGGTATAGAATTATTTCATTTTACTTTGTGAGACTTTTTGTCAAAAATAAGAGAATTTCTCTGGGAATTATTCTGTCATTTATTACTGTCTTTCATTTACCAATTTATTCCAGCCCCTGGCAATCATCCTTCTTGCAGGGGTAAGAGATCTCAAGATCTCCTGAAATATTCTACAAAGCATCATAATATAGTTAAAAATATGTGTTATAGCAGTGACAGCAAATATGTAGTTCATTTTGACCCTTCAATAAATGCTAGATAATTGGAAACATTTCTGGACCAATAAGGCAGGTATACCCAAGTGGTGTTTGTTACTCATCTCATAAAGAAATAATGGTAGAGATTAAACTCTGTCAATGTGTACCAGTGTTCCACAAAGATGTTTTTGGAGGATAAGAAAAAAATAAGAGGAAAGAGAAGATTTTGCTTCAGGTATTATGATTCATTCCTTGAAAGAAACAAATAGCCAATATTCTGGGCCTAGCCCTTCAAGGTCATGAGGACTCATGACATAAGAGAACCTCTACTGGGACTTCCTGTAACTAAATAGTGTTCCAAATTTTCTGATCAAGGAGATTAAGAGGACACAGAGTAAAGTGATTGACAGTGTAGCGTGTGCCTAAACACAGTGATCTAGAGAGAAAAAATATTCTCTCAGGCTTTCAGGGTGAGCAAATTGATCAAGCAATGACTATGATTAATCTAGATGGCTGACAGTGACAAAAGATCTCAAGGTGCTGTGCATGGTTCCAGCATAAACCCGGAGGGAATTTGACTGACCTTGTCAGATGCAAAAGTTACAGTTTTAGTTGTATAGGTCTTACTTTAACTTTGTCTTAGTCATCCAACAGAAAAGTATAACCATGAGGCATAAAAAGTAAAGCTATATTAATTTGCTGAGCTGTAAAAGGCTCAAATCAACAACCTTTGACAATTGCCAGTTTTGCTGATCTCACATTTTTATGGACTATTGGACTATTGGACAAATTCAAGTACCTACAATCTTTGAACTGCCATCAAATATGAAAAGATCTTTTAAAGTCTTTTCCAAGTATAGCATCTGAAACTGCAACAAAACACTCATGTCTGTCAAAATGAAACAAAAAAGGGGGTATGCTGGGAGCTAAGGAATCTAGGAAATTGATCAAACATGTGTAGGTAGGACTAGATCTCAGGACCTAAAGCAAACAAGCTACCTCAGTCCTGAGATAAACATCCTGTGTGGTTAAGGTCAGCTATTAGTTGATAGGCAACCTTGTGTCATGTGTTAATAACTTTGCAAAATATAATTAAAGGAACATTTTGTTGTGAAAAACAAAGAAAAATATACATTTTATACAGAAGATAGGATCAATACAAAGCTATTATCTCTTAGTTCATTGAGAATAAATATTTGTACAAATATTCACACAAGATACCATGTCTACATCTTGTCCTCTGAACAACTACTCCAAAGACAGCAATATGAGATGTATTAATTATTGTAACTGTTCTACCAACCTGTTTTGAAACTGTTTCATGGCTATTTTATCTTTTTTTCTCATTAAAATGAATAAAAAGGAAACAAAAAATATATATATATAATTTGAATATTAGAATATATATATTCTAAATTTTGGTAAATAGTTTCATGAGAATCTGAGAAAAGAAGAGAAGAATTTAATGTAGATTGACTTTACAGCTTTTCATCTTGCTTGAGAAACTGGATTTGGGTTTCTGATAAACAGCTGAGAATATTTTTTCCATTGCATAATATATTGGAAAATAAATAAAAGGCAAAAATGTAGGAAATACTCAATAGGGACTTTACAGCAACAAGAAATTAATCTAACTACAAATAAAGGACTGTTTGATGTTACCCTATTGATCCAGAAATAGGGGAAAAGATATGTTTTATGGGGAAATGTTTTCTAGATTAAAGTCATCAGTCATGTATGCAACCTCACACATTCAGTTGCAAATAATGTCAACTGTTTAGAGTTTGGCTTAATGGGAGAATAAATTTTTACAATAAATTCGATAGTTTTCATTGACTTCATTTAAATAAAATATGATTTATTTTATATGCTCCCATGAATATAAAGTTCCATAACTTACTGACATAATATTTCTTATGCTTCTGAAATGGAGTCTTCAATACTTTCTTTTTAGGCTCCATACATGTGCTGTTACCAGCCTAGTTATTGCATAGATTAAAAAAATAGAGAGAAAAAATGATCAGATAGATATGTTATTCTTACAGTAAGCATAAAGGCAGACCTGTCACATGAACATTTTGTAGTACTCACAATCATCTCAAATAGTCTGCGTGTGATAGGATCTGTGTGTGTTCTAGTGTCTTCTTGTGATCAAAGAATCCTATCATGTTGTGTTTTTAAAAATGCATTAAGCAAAGAAAGTAAATATTTAACACACATTTTGAATGGCAGTTTACTACATATCTTTATATGTCATTCATACATTTATTCATCCAATTAGCTAATTCATTTCAATATGTACTGTTTGTAAGATGTGAATTAGGATTGCAGTTGAAGGATATTACACTGTCCCCTATATATCTGAAACTTACTTTCCAGAAAAATTTCATATTTTGTGTACTTCATTTGCAGACAAAGCCAACAATAAAGATCTGAAATATTTTGACTGTTTTTCTTAGGTACCACATTCACTTTTTACAGTTTTATTATTATCATTCTCCATGATTTTTAAATTACTCTTTAGTATCTACTATAGTATAAAAGGTATTAAAAATTACAGATCCTCATCAAATAAAGCAATGGTAATTTGAGAATAGTTGCTCTTTGCACATCTTGTCTTAAAAATTAGTTGTTCAGGTTACCAGATGAAAGCATACAAAACTATTTAAAATTTTTCTAAGGAACTAAAGAGAGAGTCCAGGCAGATAGCTCAGCAGAATAAGTGCTTACCTCATAAGCACATGGTTCTGAGTACAATTCCCAGTACTGAAAAAGAAAAGGAAAAGAAAAAGAAAAAAAAAAGAAATTAAAAAGAACAAGAAAAAAATTAAGCATAAACTGCTCCTGTAAAATGTATTTATTTTTTGAAAAAAATTGTATCATACTGTGCTTACTAGAGAAACTGATTTATTGTAGACTATACATATATATAGGGATATACAGGATCAGTTCACAGTGACAACCCACACAGTCATGTGCAGCAGAGTCCAGGCGTCTGCCTGTGAGCTGGTGACCCGAAGGATCTAGAGGACACTGCAGGGTCATGAGCGAGGGTCCCAGCATCTCTGTGCTGGAGACAATGATGTCCAGGGTGAAAACTGGAACAACTCAGAAGGAAGTCAGTGCGAGACTTCTCTCTTTATTTTGCTTTTATATCATTCTGGTGATAATCCTCCTTAGAGGGGGCTTCCATGCCCCAGAACTATGCTTTTCTAATTTAATTGGGGTTTCCCTCTCAAACTGAATCAGTCAATTAACCACCACAATATCAAATTTATTCACTATAGAATTTCTCTCTCAGTATCTGATGGGACTTTTTTTTTTCTTTTGTCCACTTTTCCTATTGGATTTTTCAATGCTTTATATCTCTCTGTATATTTTCAGTGTGTGTGTGTGTGTGTGTGTGTGTGTGTGTGTGTGTGTGTGTGTGTGTGATTTGTATGGCTGAAGGTAATCAGTACAGGATTAAGTGGTTTTTACTTTTCTTTAAAACATGTAAGGGGCTGGAGAGATTGCTCAGTAGAATAAGAACCTGCCTGTCAAGTGTAGGGTCCTGAGTTCAATCCCCGGTACTGAAAAAAAAAAAAAAAAAAAAAGATATGGGACTAGGTACATAGCTCAGTGGCATAAGCATCTGCCTGGTAAGCTCAAGGTCTGGAGTTCAATCCTTAGTACTGAAAAAAAGATCCACTTTGAATTTGGGGCTGGGGAAATGGCTCAGTAGAGTAAGTGTTGCTTGGTAAGTATAAGGTCCTGAGTTCAATCTCTGGTACCACCAAAAAAAAAATGTATATTCATTCTGCCTATGTAACCTGTAATTCAAGAAATGCAGAATACAGCAAACCCATCTGAAGACATAAATTGACTATAAGCTGATTTGCAGCTCCTACGGGACCTGCTTATTTTCTGAATTTTGGTTTTCCATGTTTTATAGCCTGTTAAGCTTCAAACTGAGACTTGGCTGCATTTTACTTTTTCACTTAGTTTTTAGTAGTCAAGCTCTTCCTTTGAGATTTTTAAATAGTTCTGTTTATAGTCCACTATGTCCACTAGGAAAAGATATACATATCGAGGTTTATTTCCCTATAACTTTATTGAGCCCCACAATCTGCCCTGGTAAACTTTCACTTTGTTAGCAACATAAGCTGAAATATATAATTTTTGAAATATATTATTATTTCTTTAATGTATTTAGTGGGAGCTCAGATTCATAGTGATCCTTCCACTTTCAGCCTCCCATAAGCTAGGATTATAGGCATGCGCCACTATGCCAGGACTCTGGACTCTGGCCAGCTGCAGCTACCATGCTGCCCCACCACGTGGTGCTGGGGATTGAACTGCAATTCCTGGGCTTGCTCAAGCTTGCGTAGGCAATTGCTTTTGTCCCCTAAGCTTTCTTGCTGGCCCTTCATAGTAATTATTAATTTTAATTGTTTAGTTAAACTTCACTGTGATTTATCTATTGCGATGTCTATAGAAACTCGCTTATCTCTGTTTATACGTGTTTCATTAAAACATACACACACACACACACACACACACACACACACACAAAACTTTCTTGAGTTTCTCCTATAAGAAAAAACTATATAGCTTCTCCTAGTTTCTTGTTAGGAAGAGCTCCACAATGGAGCTGTCTCCAGAGTCAGTAGTTATTTCTAGCTTTGGAGAAAGATATCCAAAAGATATAATCTTGGCATTATATGTTCTCTGTTTCTACTAGAGGCCATTGTTTCCAATATTTCCCAACTAATTTAGCAAGGTACTGCAAGTAGGTACACCATCCTGCTGGATGTACAGATCTGTAACTAAATATTTTCTGCACACATTCATACATATATTAACCTAAAACTGAGTTCATAGAAAAACAAGAATTTATAATCCATTTTCATATTCATTTACCATGCACTTACTTAATTTTATAGTTGCAAAATGCTTGTACAATCTCATATATTTTTAAATTGCATTATTTATCAATTTAACATTCACCTTTTCATTACTATAGTCAAATTACATAATAGATTGTTGGCTTTAACAGAGAAGATTAAAATGATAAAATTTTGTTTTTATACTCCAGAATATATGGAGTATATATTCACATATATGCTTCTGTGTATATTAGATATTTTCCAAAAACATGGAAAGTCAGATCAGTGTTACAACATTTACCTTTAATGATTAAAAGGTAAACTAGCGTATGACATGTAACTTAAAGGTGCATTATTTTGTTTCATGTATTTTGTACAGGGTCTCACTCCACAGCTTGGACTGGTAGTGATCCTCCTGTTTCCGTCTCCCCAGTGCTGGGATTACAGTATGCCCTGTGTTGGTGGCTGGCTCAGCGTACTGGGGAATGGATCTGGCACAGCACGTGGCAGCTGGGCTCAAACCCCAGTCTCCATGCTTGCCTGTGTAGGCTCTTAGCCACTGGGCTATCTTGCTGACCCTTAATGGTACAATCTTTTGCGTCATAAAATTCTTCAGATCCTTAAGTCTAACATTCTATGTTTGAAGTACAGTTAATATTTCATTTTGAGAACCAAATTTAAAAATCATAATCCACAAGAAAATGTTCTCATTATACTATAAAACAAAGTCATTATTATAATAAATGAATTTTTCACCAATCAGCATTGGTGAAACGTTGATCATTTATTTATCAGAAATTATCTTAAATAAGTAGAAAAGGAAACTGAATCCATGAAATTACAAACCAAAATGTGAAAATAACTATAATAATACAAGAAAATGTAAATTTAAAGGTAACCATTAATTGAAATAGGCATATTACCAGATGAGAGGGTCAGTTCTACAAAATGGAATATTAAATATATTACATACATATGTTGAGCCTGAAAAAAATTATGAAATATCTAAGTTCAAAAGCAAAGTAGATAAAGTCAAGTAAAAATGGATACTTCAACAGAACTCCTTTGCCAGTTGATGATATTTTAATCATGCTAAAATGCAGAAAAGTAGAGATGACCTGAGGAAAATCATGAGAAATTTTTAACTGCTTGACACCATCACAAATTGACTCCCTCCCACTACAAGAAACACACTCTTTCAGGAGATGGAATTTCCAAAGATGCAGACTGCATTCTGAGTCATAAAATGAAATTTATTAAAATTGGAACAGCAATATGACATAGAGTATGTCACAATCCAAATCAAATAGATATAATAAGGGGAAAATGTAGAAAATCTTCACATATTTTGTATAGGGTATATGACTTGTGTTTCTTTTTCTTTCTTTTTTGCTACCAGGGATCAAACTCAGGACCTCAGGCAGGCTCTTATGCCACTGAACTATCTCCCGGGCCCCACATAACTTGTGTTTCAAATGTTAGTATGACATCTTAAAATATTTAGACTGTACATACATTGATAGATATAGTCTATGATGCACAAAATACCTATAAATAGTGTTGACAGTGATAAGCGTAGCATTGAAAATTTCTACTAGAAATATGATAATTTAATCCTAATTAATATAAGCTTTCACATTACAGAACAGGAATGAACTATTTAATATAAGAAGAAATTTGCATAAGTACCATGCCAGGAATGACAGAACTGACAGAGAGTAATTCTGTTACTAACACTGATCATTCAGATTTTCACCTGTGCTTCATGTTGTTTTATATAATATATTAATATGCTATATTATATAGTATATTTATGCTTATACATATATATTTAGGACTATAATGTATGCCTAGTTATTTAATTATTTTAATGATGTGAGAGTCTGTACCTTCCTTCTGTTAATATACTGACAGATGGACATCCATGGCTCTACTGTCATTTCACTAGGCCAGGCAACATTTTTCTATAGCTGATGTGGACAATGAGAAAGCTGATCAATAAGGGTGTTTGGGATTTTCACAACATATAGCTGCTCTGTAAATCATTTCTTGCAGAAGGATCTGGGCAAAATATGTCCTCTTCTAATACATTCCTCAGATCTTTCCTCCTATCACTTATATGTCACTAGAGAAACTCATGCATAACTTACTCTGATCTTAGTATATATATTTTTCATGAAGGGAGCTGTTTATGTCGAAGACTTCCACCTGCATGGGCAAAACAACATGACAGTATCACACTAGATTACAGAACACTGCCATGTTCTTTTATTTGTAAACAAGTGGACTTAAATTTAAAAAGGAAATTAAAAAATGTCCTTTCATTGTCTCTATCACTACTCTCTACCCAAGTTATGAATGTGAAGTGTTCCTAACACATAGGTCCAGTCCTTAGCTCATAAATATTTTCACATGAAAGGTAATAATAAGGCATTCGGGGTGATCTGACTGATAGTCTTTCCAAATATCTATGAACAGTAGATATGAAATAAATTTTTAATAAAAGAATATTAATTTTCAAAATCTCACTTTCTTGAAAGTATTTACTAAAACTCAAATTAAAGACGCCTAAGCAAAACATATATTAAATTTGAAGAACACATATTTGACATTTAAAAAGTTGAAGAACACTTATTTCAGGCTAATATACACAACAGAAATAAACTAAACAAATGCTTCTTTTTTCGTAGTCTACTGAGCTCAACTCTTTTTTGTTTTCTCAGATTTTAGGGAAGGATCTACAGGGTGTTAGATTGGACTCATAGTAATCTGCCTGGTTACATCCTCCCAAGAGCTGGGTTTACATGTGCGCCCTGGGGGCAGGGCCAGCACGGCAGGCTGAGCTCAACTCTACTTTTTGGTGGAACCCGGGATTGAACTCAGGCCTTTGTGCTTGCAAGGGAAGCACTTATTCCACTGAGCCATCTCCCTGGCCCCTGAGCTCAGCTCTTGATCCTCAGTTTCATGTGCTTTTTTCTCATTTTTAAATTCACAATATTATTTTTTTATTTTATGCAAAAAAGGCAAACAATGGGGGCTGATGAAATAGCTCAGTAGAATAAGCTATCTTGCCTGTCAAGCACAAGGTCCTGAGTTCCATCCCTGGTACTGCAAAAAAAAAAAAAAAAAAAAAAAAACCCAAAACATAAACAAAAACAAAAAGGTAAACAAATAAAAATGTCATAACAAAATAGCAGGAGAATAACAATAGTCAATACATTTCATTTTTTTATCTGTAAAGGAGTTACTCTGGGTATAAGATATGTGCAGAAATTTTCTGCATTTGATATTAGACTAACCTTCCTTTTTCCCTCTCCTATTCTTGTTTTAGTTTATATCTTTGGTACAGGGTCTCATGTGTCATCAAGCCTAGTCTCGGTGGTCAGCTTAGAATTCATGAGGGCGAGGCCAGTGCAGCATGGAGTAGTGAGGATTGAACCTCTATCCCTGTCCCTGCTCAAGAAAGCACTTAGCCCACTGAGCCATCTCACAAGCCCAACATATATTTCTTCTTAATGAAGCAAGAGTCACAAATAGCACAACTAACATTTCTCTTTCTTTTCCTATTATTCCTTCCCATTTCCCTGATCTGAACTCCTTTTCCCTTTTGGACAATGCTTCTAATCTCACAGTATTTACTGTACATTTTAGAACTTGCTCTTTCATTGCCTCTCACCTTGAAAAAGACAATACAATGTTTTCACATGTGAGTCTGATTTATTTTACTTATGCATATGATCGCAAGTTGCATCCACTGACCACAAAGGTTTCAAGTTTATTTTTCCTTCTGGCTGAGTAGTACTCTGTTATATGAAAAGATATGTAACCAGTCCATGATTGATGGGCATTTGTGTTGTTTCAAAAGTCTAGCCATTATGAACTGTGCTGCCATTATAAACTGTGCACATATTTCATATGATATGATATCCCCAACTTTTCTGGGAAGATACCCAGGAGAAAAAGAGCTGGGTTGAATAGGACTTTAAGTCCTAGTAATTTGAGGCATCTTCACGCTGATTTCCACAGTAGTTTGCACCATTCTACAATCCTGCCAACAGTAGGGAGGACCTTGATTATCTGATCCACAGCCACTCTTGCGTTCGTTCTGCAGTCCTAAAGTTTGCAGATAGCAAGGAAACCTACAAGTTATGTTTCTATACTTGTTTAAAGTCTATTTCTTTTTTTTTTTTCCTTAGGGTCTTAGATGTTTATTCATTAACCATCAGTACAATTTATGTTTAATCTCCTTTTGAGCCAAAAGTGTTTCTATTCCCTTTTCTTGCCTTTTTTTTTTTTTTTTTTTTTTTGAGGAATCTCAGTGGAAGTCATTTCAGGCTATATCAAGAGGCATTCCAGAAAATTTTAAGCCACAAACATATCTGTATTTGTTTCTACTGTCAGGTTTCAAGGCAAACACTGATACCATCTGAAAACAGCAGGCTGTCAGTACATGTCAAGTGTGAGTACAGGGACTACTTCCCAGGGTAGAGGACTCAGTACCTAGCTTTCACCATTCCAAGATGGCCCAATAGATTATACGTTCAAAAGCCTTCAGTGTGCAATCTTCTCAGGAGCTCTCAAAAACAATCCAAATCTATCCTTGAGTTTTTCCGTCGTGAGCAGACTGAGGGCTCTCATTTCATCTTGTGCTTATCATTCACATCTTTTCCAGCATTATTTCCCCAAGAAGTCTAGAACTGACTAAAACTACCTATAGCAGCACATCGAGGCAAGGAAAGATGCATGTATAAAGGCATACATTTTTTTTTTCATCTCTCCAAATTACCTGGCCAAAAATAAAATCTTTTAACATATTTCCCCTTTTCTCACTACACAGTACAGTGAGAAAAGGGAAAAAAATATGTTAAAAGATTTTTTAAAAGATTTTAACATATTTGCCGTACAAAGCTCTCTGTAGCTCACTTGGGTTCTAGCCCACCTGTCATTCTTGGTGCTAGTTATCATTTTCCTGTTCATCATTACTTCAGTCAGAAGGGTTACTATGGACCTCCCATCTTAATAAGCACTTTCGAATTATTCTCATCCTCAAAGCTGCCATGCCAATTATAAGGGTTAAGAACCTAAGCAGTTAGTATTTTTTAGTAGCTTTTCTAGGATTAAAAACTAATAAATGCTTGAGATGCAAGTGTATGCATTATGCAATTAACTAGAAGTTACTCAATTAATTTTCATCAACTGGGTAATGCAGATTTCAACAAAGTCCTGAATCCACGTATAAGACAGACACATTCCTCAGAACTTTTGAATGAATATGTTTATTCATTCCCTTACTTAACTGTGACTGAAAAAATCAATCAAATATTTTAATCCAGATGTAGAATAAATACTTCCTAATTTTGTAGAGCTAGAGCAATAAGATCAGATTAAACCAATCATATCTGTTTTATTTCTTTGTATTCAAGTAACTAAGAAAAAATATCTCTCAGCTGCGTTCAGAGGAAGTCATTTTGCTAGGATCTGGCTAGTTCCATAGCTTCAGTCAAGGAAAATTCCCAAAGCTTTCCTTTTTGTTTGTCTGAGGGAGTAAAAGCTTATCGCCCTCTGTAGGTTTAAATGAGAAACACAAGCTCATTTTGTTCTGCTGTTATTGCTTCTCTCTAGATATGCATATTTATTAAAAGTTTTTAGAACTTTAGACACCAACTAAGAATGCTTTCTTGTAAATGTTCTATTATTAACCTTCCCCAGCTGCATATTAAAACCTTTGTGGTCCAGAGAGGTATATCTGTACACCAGCTGTGCTATTCGCAACAGTGGCAAATTCTGAGGTTTAATTAAAGAATACTTATCATAGCTGTGTGGCACGGGAATGTTGGATGACACAATTCTCGTGTTGTGAAATTAATTATATCACCATAGTGGACCCAGTGCATGTGGAAAATTTGAACTCAAAGAAACAACTCATTAATCTTCACACACTCTCCAAGGTAAGAAAGTTAGCATATTATTATTATTTTTTTGCTTTCACAACACGCCTTCAAGTGGTAGTCTCTGAGGCATTTTTCTGTCTATACAACAATTGTTCATGCTGCAGACATATATTAGATCAAAGAAATATTAAATGTTAACATATACAGACAATTTTGGTCAGTCCTATCATTCAAATCTCTGCAAAAGTAGCTTTAATGAAAACTTAAGTAATAATTCATAGGTAATTTTAATCAGTGACACAGGCACGTATTGAGAGCTTTAACTGTCATTTCAACAATAAAATACATTTATATTTTTGTTCTACTATTCTCAATTTATATATGGGTGAAAATGTATTACTCAGTGAATAACAATGGACTATGATGGTGAATGCCAGATCTTCGTCTAAATCTGACTAACCAGGTAATCCAGCAAAGTCAAACAGAAAACAAAAATGCTTTAGAAGCTAGAAGATATGAGAAAAATTTCAGGTAGTTTTGGAAGTTATATATATTTAATATAATGTTTTGATTTACTGGCTTAGAGCCTGAAATTATTTCATATTTCCCTTATGTGGAAATCTTTGAAAAATAATTCAGTCATGTTGCAAGGAACATGGATTAAAAATGTTCACTTAAATACTGGTATACTAAAAAACATGAGATTCTGCATTGGATAATTACAATTATTGATAATATATTTTTCTCCGGACACTAAAGCAGAGATAAAGACCCTGTGCAAGCATGGATTTGCTATACACATTTTTCTCAGCAGGACAAGAAACTGTGGGAATTTAGGCCTAAAGAATCCTCAGCTGTGCACATTAAGGACATTCATATATGTTGAAGCAAACATTACCAATATATAATTAGTGCTTAGTAAGGTTTTTTTAGTTTTAGTGTGAAGGATAGTTAACAGATATTGGAGCCAAGACTTTATTGATTTTTTTAGTATTTATTTATTTATTGAGGAACCAGGGATTGAACTCAGGCCCTTGTGCTTGCCAGGGAAACCCTTATTCCAGTGAGCCATCTCTCCGGCCCTAGACCTTATTATTTATGAAAAATTATTAATATAAGCAACCCAGCTCATGTCAGAACTGAAGTAGTATCCAGGAGATTTGTTGAGGTGATTTACACCTATACCTTATCTATTTGTACATATTTATACTAGTAGTTCAGATTAATAATAAATTAGAAATTCGAATGCACATAAATAAAATTCATAATGGTCTCTGAGGATTTCTATTATAATATTTAAAATGTCACTAGCAGCTCAGTGTCTATGTTTTCTATTACCAGCATGTGGTGACACTTTCACAAATGAAGTGCACAGCTAAATGGTTTTGTTCTTATAAACATATGTAGTGTCTGTCACATGGCCAGCGCTCCTTATGAATGTCTTGGATTGTAAAATTAATGAAAATTAAGCCTGCTACATATATATATATATATATATATATATATATATATATATATATATATATATATATATTTCCACATGCATATTTTTATCATTGTTAGAATTTTTAGATTAGATCATTTTAATGGTAATACACCTATTCTGTTTTCTCTGTACATACAATTTAAGAATGTTACAAACTCAAAGAAAGTTCTAAAGAGAAGGTGAGCAGGCTGATGGGAAGATTCCAAAGTTCTTATTATATTCTAACAAATACTGATCACATTTCCTTCATGTGAGACTGATTTCAATTCATATTTTAATCGCTTTCTATTTGGTTCCCTTTCCCTTGCGTCCCATACTGTGATAAGTTACATTTCCAGTAAACATCCTTTTTATCTATAGTACTTACCCATGAAAATATGAAATCCTTCTGTGTCCCTGTGTCTTCTGCATGGCTGTACCCCTGTGGACTCAGGTTGTGTGTGGCCCACAGAAGACGTCAGTTAGTAATTTATTAGAGAGAGTTCAGTCTCCGGTCATGTGTTCTTTGATAAAACATATTTGAGATTCCCAACATAATAATGAACTTATTTCACAAATTTCATTTTTAGCATTGTGGTCAGTAATATCACCCACATGTTCACCTCACAATAAATCATCTTTGATTCCCTACAACTGATGTGACCTTCCCTTTTCTCTTCAGTCATGAGCATAGACTCTTTCTTCCAACCTGGTTCCTAGACACAGAGATCTTAAGGCTGCTACCAGCTGTCAGAATTGCATTTTGTGTTTTAAATACATTTCCTTTTCTGATCCTTGCTTTGCTTTCAAGGGACCTTTGAGGGGGAAGAAATACTTTAGGTATTGGGTGTAGTATTCTCCACCCAAGCTGACCACAGACAGTTTGAAGCTAATACCTTTGAATACATGTAGAAAATTTAAAGTTCAGATTAAAACCTCACTGAAAAATAGGAAAAGAAGTACAGTTTACTATAGTTTACGTTTTTTATACCCACAGGCTACACACGAAATGATACTCCTTGCTCTGTAACAGAATCATTGCCACAACCAGGAAATGCTGAGTCTTATTTCATAGTGCAGGTAGAATAGTCTGTACTGCATAGACTTCGGCAAATGCACTTGAGTGTTGCCTCTCTCAAAATACCCAAGTCTGGGTTTTTATGTATGATAGACATGGCCAACATGGTAGTATTTTTTTTTAATTTTTTGACAGAACCATGGATTGAACTCAGGCCCCTGTGCTTACCAAGCAAGCACTTATTCCACTGAGCCATCTCCCTATGGTAGTACTTTTTGGCTGAGTTCTTGGTACAGTACTGAGAATCTAAGACACAGTTTACATAATCCCTTGTATTTTCTCCAAGCCTCTGTGATTAAGAAACAACGATGTGTAAATAGGTTGTTTGGTAAGTGACAGTGAGAGGATCAATTCTATATGAATTTTTATAGCCCCATATCTAAGCGTAACACTTTAAGTGTATTAAGATAGTAATAATAGAACCAATCAAATGGCTCAGAGGATTAAAATGCCTGCAAGTAGGCCAGGGGCTGAGAGTTCAATCCCTGGGCCTGCTGTGCCAGCCCTGTCCCCAAGAGGTGCTGAGATAGCAATTGAAACTGGGTGTGGTGATACGCACCATAATCCTCCCAGCTCTTGGGAAGCAGTAAACAGGCAGATCACTACAAGCTCAATCTACTAGTAAGACACTAAATACCCTGTAGACCCTTCCCTAAAATAAAAAAAAAAATTGTATTAAACATAAAATAAGCAGAACTAGGACAATCAAGGGGTCTATATAAGACCAATAATTTCCAAAGGCTTATTCTGAGTACAAAAATCCCCGGGCACTGTAGTTGCCAATGGTCCCAGATACAAAGATGGATACTGAAGCATCAGATGGCCCAAAAACTTTCATATCCATCCCTAGCCTGAGATAATAATCCACTGAAAGAGGAAAATCAAGACAATAAAAGTACAAATTATCATCTTCATAAATCAACTAACATTTATATTTATACAAAAGCTGAATTATTAGTACTCTAGTGAACAGGTAGACTTACTGCAATAGTTAAACTGCATAGAGGTGCTAGGGGATAAGGAGAAAGCAAAACAAAACAAAAACTCTCGATTTCAAAGAAGTAACACCATGAACAATACATTTTAAATGCATTCTTAGGTATTTTTTGATGCTACGCTATATATAAATACCTGGTAGTTTCTTAAAGCTTTGTTGTAAAGTAGAGTCAGGAACAATACCATTGAATACTTTATGCCATAATACACTGAAATCCATCGGTGTATCTTGTGCTTTGCATGCACTTTATATCTGTCATGATTATGAACTATCAAGAATTGCTCATTTGGAAAACTTTTCTACAATGAATTGTATACATTCTCAATGTTGACACGTTTCTTTATGTAGTTTTCAAATATCACTTTTATACTAACATCTGTGAAAAAATAATTATGTGGAAATATTTCAAAATCATAGTAGTTATGGTACAATGCTGGAATTTTATTATTGAAACAAATTTTTCATTTCATTACACCTATGCTCTCTAGGCCTATTGAAATAATCTGTAAGGACATCAGGGCTCCACAGAGCATACATTGAAATTGATTAAATGACCGAAATTTTAGCAATAATTTATTAGGATGTCAACAAAATTTGGAGGTAAAAATATACAATGTTTGAATTTTGAAGAAGTAGGGGGAAATACCCATGATAAAGGTTGGCAATTACTTGGAATCTAAAGCAAAGAGAATCACTGAAGAAAGCTGATAATATTTGAAGTTGGGAAAAGAACCCAGATCCTGGAAAAATGTGCATAGTTTTCATATTAAATCATTAGCACTTCACCATTATTACTTGTCATTTACTTGTTCAACATATATAAATTTATTTTGCTATTTTTCCTTTTTTCCAGAGCATGAAAATCATTTGTGGTTGGTAATTAGATTAGTCTTTCATGTGATCAAGTATATAGTGCTAAATATTAATGACATTTTTGAATAGACAGTTTAGTGATTTCAGAAAAATAGAAGCTAAATTGATGATTTTTTTCTGAATTATAATGGTTTGTACAGTATCAGTGTATTTTTCATCAAGTATTGATATGTTAAACTTTAAGTCCCTACAAAACATAACGTAAAAGATCAAAAAAATTAAAATATATTTTAAAAATAGGAATAAACAATTATATATGTTTACACATACGTTTAGAAATCTAACCATATATAGCATATAGCAGGACAGTTCCACACTATTTTCTATATCACTGAATCAACTACATTAGTTTCTTGTGATAGGACTGTTTTTTTGTATTTTAATTCAGGGTCTAAAGGGTCTCTAGGGTCTCACTGCATAGATCAGACTTGTCATCCACCTGTGTTCAGCCTCTCAGGAGCTAAGATTACAGGTGTACGCCACCATGCCCAGTCTAACTAAAATAGAATGGTTGTTGATATTTAAGGACCAAAACTAAGTGAAATACTGCCATGTACTATGCTAGTAACATAAAATTTTACAACTTTCCTGGGGAAAGTGTTATTTTATTATATGCTGTCCCAGAGTGCCCTGGGGCTGGGGCTGGCACTGCAGGCCAATGCCCTGCCTCTGCCTGAGCTGGCACTTTATTCCACCGAGACAGCACTTATTTTGATGTGTGAACATTATACACATTTTTTCCAAAATATCCACCTTGGATTTATAAGTATAAAATATAAATGAACAGATAATTTGTAATGGAAAGATATTTTTCCATATACTGCAATATTAAATCAGACTGAAATTCAAGATGCAACAGTAGTAAGTACTACTTTAATCTATTTGATTAGCTATCTTCATATTTTAAACTATAAATAGATTAAGGACCAAAACTAAGTGAAATACTGCCATGTACTATGCTAGTAACATAAAATTTTACAACTTTCCTGGGGAAAGTGTTATTTTATTATACATTTTAAAAATGTTTAGCTATGCATAGCTATTTATTAGTCTAAGAATCCCTCAATTATTTATTAATTGTTGTTCTATAACTTCATGAACATTAAGTGTATAGAATATTATTACAATCTTATTTAATATAAAGTTCTGTATAAGATATGTACATATAAGTATATACTGTAAATTTTCTGGAAGATAGCTACATATGGTTGAGATGGAGAATAGGAGAATGGAGGTTTCTCTTTATGTAAGATTATTTAAGGCAGTTTTCTGAGAATTTGAAGTGAAGTCCTGTCTTGTTGAAAAAAAAAATGAGAGAAATATCCTAGTGAAAGTATAAAGCTGCCCAAAGTCTCTGGAACAGTAAAGAAGTTACAGTTTTTGCGAAACTGAAAGTGAAAACTAAAATAGAATGGTTGTTGATTCTGGAGTGAGGAGAAAGAATGAAATGTTATCACAGAAAACTAGACAAAAGTGAAAGCGAGCGTGTGCTATTTCTCATACTTAAGAGCACTACATAGCTGAAGTGTTTCTGTCTTGGCCTTCTTGATGCTGACACATGACTGTCTTCCATAAAGTAAAGAAAAAAGCAGTCCTTGGGCTCAGTAAAGCTTGTTGAGAGGACATGACAGGACAACCTTGCAGGAATTCTCTAATCTTTCCGAGGCACAATTTCTTGGTTAATGATATCCAGGTGACGGTGCAGCAGCCTCTGCATGTATTCTGCTTTCACATTACATCTCTGTGGGTTTATTTTTTTGTTTCTGTGGATGGTTTTCAAACATAAATGTATTTAGAAATAAAACAGAACCAGTATGCAGTTTAGTACAGTATTTTCTTACTTTCCAGTGCAGCATCATGGAGTGCGTAATTCTGACTTCCCCTAGAGAAAATTTCTCCTCCCTTGGGACAACATTCTGTTACAGAAATGTGGGGTCTGCTGCTGTAGCTCATGTCCAGCCTACACCTAGGCTGCTCTGGTCTACTGATAAACACCATTCGGGTATTAGAGTGTGGCCGCTCCTGCACAATTCGGGGTCCCGTTGAGGCAGTCTTGCATCTGCAGCCTGATGAGGGAAGTAAGACTTTCCCAGATTTCTGATGTAGGCTGTAGTTCCCCCTACCCAGTCCTATTTGTGTTTGCAGACTTGACTTCAGAAATTTTTGCCCGCCTACACCTGATAGTTGTCTCTTTTATTCACTGACATTTTTCTTAAGAAATAATTTACAAAATTATTTCTTAGCATTTTCTTCTCAAAAGACTCAAACATTCAAACATAATTTATCAGCACAGATAATGAATAGTTAAGCTACCTGCTGAAGACAGAGGAAAAATTTCTCTCATTCGTTTTTTTCTGATTTCCATGCCATTTCAGATGTTGGCATGCACAAAATATCTATTTAATCTAATTCTTGATGCACCGAATAAAAACTCAGTATAGACATCCTTGATTCTAACTCCATTTCTTTTTCTGCTTGATGTATATGGGTAAGTGTCTTCAGTGAAAATTTAGAGTTATGGTTATATCTTAGGGAACTATTGTATTTCACCACTAAAATATTTACTCATTTCTTTTCTTTTTTAATTGCCTTAATTATTTTTTTAAATAGTTGGTTTGTCCAAGTCAGGATCCAAATGAAATCTGTACATTGCTAACAGTTAAGTCTTTTAAGTATTTTTGAGCCATTCTTTCTCTTTACTTCATTTCTCCCTTACAATGCATTTATTTTTTATTTTTTAAATTTTTTGTACTGTAAATCAAACTTACAACACTGAGCTATATTCCCAGCTCTGTGTTTTTTTAAGAACCTGGTGTCCTCCTCTGTGGTCTTCTGGGGTCCTGTCTGGTGTGTCCTTTGTCCCCTGTATTATGTATAACTGGAAGGGTGATGCTGGAGGCTAGGGGAGGAAAGGGCTCATCTCATACTCTCCAGAGAGCAGCACTAACACGCTTTGTTGTCCCTCACATCCTGCCAGGATCCATCTACTCCTGGATCTCTAAAACAGATGTCAAATCCACGCTGTTCCCTCCATGCTCCCCAGCGCAGGCTGGTGTCACCATCTCCCCCTACTTTTTTTCACTCTAATCAATTCCTGTATAACTAGAGGCCTAGTTTCGAATCCTAAATTCTACCCTACTTATTTCCTGCTAAAAATCCTGGAGTGGACTGAGGCGTGTCTCCCCCACCCCCTGCCCTGGGTCAGCTCTCCCTGGATTCTCAGAAGGTGGTTCTTTTTTGGAAGGAAGGGTCTTGGCAAATATAAGCAAGGTGAGGTCAGGGTGGGTTAGAGCAGGCTGTAAAGCCAATGATTGGTGGGCTTATGGAAGGAAAAAAGAGGACAGAGAGACAGAGACAGGAAGGGCGCACGAAAACAGCAGCAGATTGGAGTGACTCATCCATAAGCCAGCGAAGGTCATGACTGTCGGCAGCCAGGAGATGCTGGGATGCGGCAAGCCTCCTTCCCCGCAGGGCTCGGCAGGATTGGGGCCTGCTGACGCCTGGACTGCACGCTCTTCACCCCTAGGACTCAGAAGAGACATTCCTGTGGTTTTAAACCGTCCAGGTGGTGGTGTTTTGTTATGGCAGCTGGAAGAAACCGAATACGAAGCACTGACCCTAGACTGAACTCTGAAGCCGTGTGCACAGTATCCTGGGCTGGGCATGCTCTGGGCCTTCTGTCGGTAGAGGCTGCTGGTTCATTGCTCCCCGAGCCTTGTGCATCTCTGTTCTCCTGATGGCGCCATGGGTCCCAGTTTCCCTGCGAGGGCTTCCCTCAAACGCTTCTTTCCCTAGCGCTGCCCTCCTCAGCCTCCAGTCCACCTGCCATTCTCCCACCTGCCATCTGGAGTAGAGGAATTAGTGAGGCCCATGCATAGTCCCTGGGAACAAGGTGTGGGGAAGAAGGGGGCCACTGCTAGCCCAGCATCCTATTGTGAACTTGTGTGTGTGTGTGTGTGTGTGTGTGTGTGTACGTCTCCAAGTCCCAGATGCTGGCCCAGCGCCAAGGAGGCGGAGTCCCATGTGGCTCTCCAGCGGACAGGGAAAGCCTCTAGCTCTTCAGGCTGTGTTTTAGGCTTCTGCAGCAGCGGGCAGGTGAGCATCAGCTACAAGATCTCTGAGCCAGAGATTACTGTGAATGTGCTCCCCAGCAGTAGAAATTCACAGCCCAGGCAGGATGCCAGTGTCAGGGTGCAAAGGTTCCCTGGGAGCATTTGCTCCAACTCCAAGTTTGTACAGGTATCTGCAGAGGCCCTGAGGGCTGTTCCTGGTCCCTCTAGTGCCTTTCCTCATAGGAACACAGCAAAATCGAAGGAGTCCCTTCTCCACCACACTTTCTAACAAGTTGAGTAAGTTGCTTAGCTCAGCTTTACATCTGGGTCAGGAAGGTGACAGTCATGCTTATTTAAAAGTTGCACTCTTCAGAGTTTTCTAGCTTTCCCAGCAACTTAGCCCGTGCTGGAGCCTCTGTGTTGGCCCCTGCTGTCCTTCTGTTCTTTGATGTCTGGATCCTGAGAGTAGTTGAGGTTGGAGCTGTGACCTCGGCTGCGAAGCCTGATTCCTTCTTAGAGTGCCATCCTAACGGGGCCTCAAGACCACACAGTTGGTGCTTGGGAGGGGCTGAGGATAGCTGCAGTGCATGGGGCCAGCTGGTCCTGTGTGTGTGTGTGTGTGTGTGTGTGTGTGTGTGCGCGTGTGTGTGTGTGTGTGTGCGTGTATGTGCTTGGTGCTGGAAACGGAGCCCAGGGTTTCATTGGTGCTAGGCAAATACCACACTACCAAGCTACATCCACAGCCTTTTTCCTTTTCTGTACAAGCATCCCTGAATGGCACAGCCTGGGGTCGCACTCACCCTTTTCCTGCCTCTCCTCCCTGGAGAGCAGATGATAGATGTACACCATCACACCTGGCCAGCTGGTCCTGCTATGATGTGTCCCATCTTCTGTGGCGCGGAAATGCAGCACCTCAGGAGCAGAAACTTGGAGTCCCTGTCCTCACTCCCTTGCACAGCTAGGACAGCTCAGCCCTCCTGAGATCTCTTCTTTTCCCCTCCACATCCTTTTCCAGTGCTGCAGGTTTTGCCTCCACCATGTCTTTCCTAGGCCTCCTTCTCTATTTTTCTTGTAATTAAGTGATATACTATGTTAAGACTGTTGGACTCCATTAAAAATCTATGCAAATTTTTTCCCCAACAATTGTTTCTTCTTCTCTTGCTGACACTTGGACTTCTTTGAAACTTTGAACACAAACTAAAGTAAAATAATTGAATCTTAAAAAAAATCAAAATGTATGGTATGATAACATCACAGTTACGCTATCTCTAACCTTATAACCTACATGATATTATTCCAAATAAGTAGATGTTTAGTAAATTAGAGCAACACAGGGAGAGCATTTATTGTGCATGGTTTATGTTTGTTATAAAAACAAGATATTATTACCCCAGGTTTCTGCAAGTGCAAAATTAGAACTCCAAATTTAGAACTTGGTTATCTGAAGAGTGAATCCCTATAGTCTGATAGCAATTGATAGGAAATAGTTACCATTTTGAATTACTTGTGTGGTACTATCTTAGGAAACCTGTGGGTCAGAAAATTAGGCAATTGAAACTATCATTAAAATCACGTGCTGCATATTAGTGAAAATGTACAAAAATCTCAAAGAAGTAATAAAATCAATTATTGAGCTTTAAACGTATATTCAGGACCAGACATAAAGAACTTTCAGCTATGATTTTGGGAAGGTCTCATGAAAAGCTACCAAGAATTCAATTCCAATGAATTAGAATTGAATGTCCATGAGTAAAGAAGGAAATGAATGAAAAGGAAGCAGGAAAAAAATGCACACAGTGATTAACCTCTGATAGTCTTTCAGAAGAAGAGTGGAGGTGAGAAAGTGAGAGCTGATTAAGTTGGTTTGTACTTTGACCCTTTGGTTCAATAATTTTTCCAAGCTTTTTGCTGACTTGATTTGATGGTACAGTGAAAACCCATAATGAGGGGCTGGCGAGATAGCCCAGTGGACTAAGCGCTTGGTTAGGCAAATACAGTGGCTGGGGTTTGATCCCTGGTACAACCTGCCATGCCAGTCTCTACCCCCTAGCATGCTGACCAGGCCACTGAGACCAGGCATGGTGGAGAGCACCTGTAATCCCAGAATTGGGGAGGCTAAAAATAGGAGGATCACTGCAAGGCCAAGCTGCATAGTGAGACCCTGCACACATGCACACACACACACACACACACACACACACAAAAAGAAAAATATAATAATTATGTGGATTTTGCCAGTATTACATCCTTGAAAATAAAATTCTGTCATTTTATCTCAGTGGTTTTTCCATCATACAAATTGCAATAGAACCTGTGGTTATTTTAATTATAATTATTGTTAACATAGCGGAAAATACAGAAAATATTTTGTATATTTTCAATCAAAACTGTCATTAAGTCACTTGCAATATATTAGTGAAAATGTACAAATTAAACAAAGTAGTAATAAAATCAATGATTGAATCAAATCAATATTCAGTCAATTATTTATCAAATAAGAATCTATGACCCAAGTATAGACTCCCCAATCTTAAACAATTTATATATCATTCCTACATTATAATATATAAACATACATGTACATGTATAAACAAGATAGGATAAATATATAGCTACTTTCTCTTTATTCAATGAGAAGAAAGGTTTGTACTAATATTGTTTAGTTATGACATTATATCTGCATATTCTCTGACTACTACAAAGTACAATATGCAATGTATTATAACTGTCCTAGTAACCTTTTTTTTTTTTTTTTTTTTTTTTGCAGAACAGGGTATTGAATTCAGACCCTTGCACTTGCCAGGGAAGTGCTTATTCCACTGAGCCGTTTGCCCGGCATCCAATTGATTTGTTTTGAAGCTTCAAAACAAATTACTGTTTTATTTTTTTGTTATTAAAATGAATAAAATATTAAAAAATTAAAAAGACAATACTTAATAACAAAAATGTCTTTTTTAACATTTATTAATGAACAAAATTAGCCTTCTACTTTCTTTGATTGACCACTTAATCTTCCTGCCGTTGTACTGAGGATGAAATGAGGAGAGTGAGATAGATGAGCTGCAAGATTTCAGGAAATTCTTTTCCTGACTGGTCCCTGGATTCCCTGCACCCCTCAACCACCTTGATTTCTGCTATGCAGTTCTTAGAATAGCTGTAGAATACTGACTACCCAGTATGCTGTGATGAGAAGGAACAGGCTTGTTCCTATCTCTCCTAAATCAGAGAACATCTTGATGTACAGAAATCCTTTACAGGACCGATACCTTCTGGTCCTACCAATGCAAGGCAGGGTATCTCCCAAAGCTTTTCCCAGTGAACTGTGCTGACCCCAAAGTGCATAACTAGGGTGAGCTCTCTTCCATCTGTTCTGCACTGAAAGTGGGGTACACATGATGGAGATTTTCTTTCCAAACCTTGAGGAAGTGTAGCGATTATGATGAATCAAAGGCTTCTGCTGTGTTTTGCTTCCAAACTCTAGGTAGACTTTTCTTCGTGAAACCTGAAGCACCCACACATGTTATGTTTCACTGGACTAAGAAAATAAGGTTAATCAATGTGTACCATGTGCTACAGAATGCAAGCTGCTGTGCTTCAGATGCCAAAGAAAGATGTTGCAGCTAACGTGACAAGAGGGAGAGGCATAAAGAGAAAAGACAAATACTTGACATTGGGGTGATTTCCCAGGTTCTTCTGAGAACTGTAAACTCCTCTTTCAATTTATTCCTAGGGGCCGCTGCTTTGAAAGAACAGATTTTAGATGCAAGTTGGCACAATTTGACTTATTATATCTTTATAATTATTTGTAAAGGTATCTGAAACTTCACACCAATGTTACTTAGGTCACACAAAAGGAGGAGTCACACAGTCACCATATTTCCCAAGATTAAGTAATTGCTGTCATTGTTACACTCTTCCTGTGCATCTGTGTATGGATAACAGTGTATGAACGTTGAACCTGGTGAATTACAGAGTTTGAGTCACTTTCCTTCTCTCGCTACAAGATGAAAGAAAGGAGGACAAAAAGGGGAGGGAAGTAGAACAAGACCTAGTAAATTTCAGCTGCGTATCGTAGAACAGGTCACGAATGAACCATCTGAAGCTTTAGAGCATATGGCTCAAAATACCAGTGGGTCAAAAGATACACTTTGTTCTATTTTAGGAAAAGAACTTTAATTTCTATACCGTTCTTTAAAATTAAGGATATATTTCAACAGAATGTGTTTAAAGGAAGGGTTAAGTAAGGGCACAACTAAAAAGAACTAGATCTTTCTTAGGAAATCATTGCAAAGTTTTACATTGTAGAAGTTTTTTTTTTTTCCTTTTCTTGGCTTGTATCTCTCTAAGTTATACGTACATTACAGGTGCAAGAAAATGCTGATAATTTAATTAGGTTCATCCAGGTAGTTTTAGGCATATAGATTTTTTGTGACAAGTTGTGGCATATTCAGCAATATCATTATACATATGAGACATTTTTATCTTGCTATAAATACATATATTGACTTTGAGGAGAGTGACTTTTTAAATTTAAAGAAAATGAATCATATTTAATTCTCAACTACATTTCTAATGATATAAGAGAGTTAATTATTGTATTTACATTGCATTCATAATAAAATGGTTCCTTCAGAGAATTATAGCATGGTACACCAATATCTAAAATAAGGAAATAGCGCAAACTCAAGAGGCTCAGCATAGGATATAAGTATTATATGATGCTGTTACTTTCACACTGAACTTGGTGAATTAGGGAGGCACATTTTCTGTAATAAAAGATCTGCTACTGTATGTCTTTACAGTTCACAAACAGATTTATAAATGTAGTTTCTTTTAATCATTGTAACAGCCATATAGCTTAATAAGAAAGGGAAAGCATTGTCTATTTGTAGAGCAGTGTTTCAGTAGTGCGTTCTGATTCTATGTTATGTATAAGGTTTAGTATTTAATGATGAAAGAA
>PVKA01012141.1:0-58687 GCA_004027165.1 Ctenomys sociabilis | reverse complement strand
TCTGCCTTTCCTGATGGACTCGAGGTCTGGGATTGCATTTTTCCCCTTCTCTTTGTCATTTTGTATAGCACTGATCTTTGACCTTTGGTGTAGAGCTTTGGTGCAGCTATAACCTTAGCTTGTTATGAGATTCGGGTGCCAGTCTATTAAGTTTGAGATTTTCCAGTTATGCCTATCCTGGGTCTAGCTGTTGTGTTCAATTCCTTTTTTGCTGCAGCTCCTTTGGTTCCTCTATGTTGGTTCCCGGGGTCAGGCCTCCTGTGTCAGGCAGGGCGTTCCCCAGGTGGGTGGGCCTGGGCTTTGGTGGGTTTTCTGGGCTCACAAAAGGATAGTGGATGATCTTATTCACTGAGTAGGCTGTACTGAGCCGGCCAGCTTGTGCTGGGTCCGTGTCTATAGGCCGTAACCCAAGAATGCCGGGAAAGGTCCCTCTGGTGCAGTGGGCCTGGAGCCCTCACTCATAGGCCAGTCTGTGCTGGGTTTCGGTCCGTAGCATGGGACCGTGGATTGCTGAGAAATGTCCCTCCAGTGTGGCAGGCTAGGAGTTCTCACTCCAGGCCGACCTGCACTGGGTCTGGGGCTGTGGGTTGGGACCAGTAATCACCTGGAAGTGTTTCTCTGGCACAGTGTGCCTTGAGCTGTCACCCGGCCGCAGGAGGTGACGGGCAGCTTAATCCCTGGGAAATGTATCTCAGGCACGACGGGCTTGAGGTTCTACACTCACTGACCTTTGATGCCCAGAGAATCGGGGAAATTCCCACTCAATCAGTGGGCTTTAGGTCAGGGGATCCGGGGAGGTGTTGGTGAGTGGGTCCTGAAGTTTCAGGCCAGTCACTGGCTTGGAGGGTTTGGGGACAGGGATCCGCGAAGCGCGTGTGGGAAGAAGCCAAAGGCTCTCCCTCAGACTCACCACACTCTCACTGCTCTCACTGCCTGGTGAGTCCTGTAAATTCGCTTTCGCTGGGAGAGCTTGTCGTGGGATCCAGGAGGCCGCTGGAGTCAGCCACTGTCTCTGGCCTGTCTCAGTGGCTGGGCAGGCACGGGGGGGTGGTGGAGCAGGCTGGCGGAGTCGGCCGCGCTGTCTCTGGCAGGTCTCAGGGGCTGGGCGGGCGTGGGCGGGATGGAGCAGCGTGTAGCTGTTTACTTATCTTATTTTTTATACCTGAATTATATCACAAGTTCAATAATTAATACTTTCTACTTTGTTTTCTTCCTAGTGGATGTTCATAGTACTAGAAGCAGACATAATATCTTGTCCAACTACTATTAGAGCAAATCTTGCTTCTCATGGAATTATGCAGAAGCATGGCATATTTATCCTAACTGCATTGTTTATACACACACATCGTAATTCTTCCTTTGCATACCTCTTTTTTTTGTCTAGACCTGTCAAAGATGGGCATTCCATTGTCATTAAACCAATTAAAAATATAGAATATCAGGAGGTGGAAAATGATCTGAAGAACTCTGGAACAGTGATGGTAGACAAACATGAGTGTTGCCCTAAGTCCTCTCTGCACAGGTGCCCCAGCACAGAGCAGTGAGTAGGCATGTGGTGGCTGTAGAAAGGACAGTTGGTCACCCACACTGCAGGACTCTGAGTGCCGAGTGCTTGGCCTGTATGAGGAGGAGGTGTACGTTGGGACTTGAGGGAGTACAGCAAGGCTCTGATGGTGCAACATCTTTAGGTCATGAGCCAGAGAGCCAGAAATCAGCATCTGTGACAAGCCAGGCCTTTCCTGTTTCCAGCTTGTTTCACAGCCATGTCATATTATTTACCTACTTGAATGAGTGTAGATGCATTTGAGTGCTACGGTTACAATAGCCCCTTGCTCTTCCTTTTGAAATTTAAAATATTCCTGGTACTTTTGTACACTAATCTTATTCTCATTATTTAAACATTTGACCTGCTCTTCTGTGGGTCTTCTCCAGATTATGCACATTTATCTAAAATTGCATGCTCCAAATATAGAACCATGGCTCCAAGATTGTCCAAAGTAAGGTCAGGAAAATCAAGTCCTAGATGCAACTTTTATCATGAATTTAAGTGCATTCTAATTATTCATGTAATTATCTTTCTTTCATCAAAGATTCTGCCACTGGTGGCTTTATCCATGAAGCTCTTAATTTGAAATTACCCAAGTTATTTTAAGTCAGGCTTTCCTAGCAATGGATGCAGAAAGAAGACTGTGTAGGAGGCTGGCTATATGAGGCTCTTGAGGGTCATCTGGGAAGCAATGAGAGGAGCAGGGCTGGAAGGAAGGAGAAGATGATTTGTAAAGAGGCCATGGTAGAGGTCTCAGCAATTTCAGAACTGCTCTGGTTTGAGGCAAGCGGGGTCTTCATATTCCTATGTCATCAACTAATGAATAACCTTGTGCAATGTACACACTTTGCTCATTTATATCCTTGGGCAATGTAGCCCCATTATCTGAAGGGCAATCCCTGGAGTGGGACAATGCCAGGTGCATGTGGTCCCAAGGAGGGATTCCCGCAGTGCTCCATCTGCTTGCTGAGTATTTCAAGCAGGGGTGATAAATAGCACTTATCTTGTTGTGTGTCTCACCATTCCTGAATTGTTACTTGGAATCTGCACATGAATAATTGCTCTATTGAAGCACTTACAATTGCCAAATCTCAGCATCATTCTCATATCTTCGAAGGATGTTTTCTTTCTCCTTGTGGTGTGCAGTCTGTTTCATTTACCCTTCTCTGCTTCTCTCAAGGCATGTCACTCCCTTCTCGGACAGGAGGAAAATCTAGAAAACTCAAGTTTTTTTTCTACATTCCAAAAATGCATCAGGTAGTAGGAAAACAGGACCTATGTCTTCATGCTCATGAGCGCTCTGCCCTGCTTATAGAGACTTCTCTGAATATGTCACACTGGGCTGTATAACTGTATTTCTTATGACACATTGAAGGGAATGGGAATGTGTGGCAGAAAGGTTCACATATGTGTGTGTCTTGGATTACAGCTCACTTCTGAACTCCTGTTGAGAACAATGAATATCCATTACAGTCAGTTGTAAGGGTGCTGTAACCTTTATTAACATCACCGTGGTCATGAGCTGTTTATCTCTTAGAAAATGACATGTCAGCATCTCTTAGCCTTATTTTGAATACCAAGGACAATCTTTTCCTTCTGTCTACATAGGAGAAAAAAAATAAGGGTGAAGAATTTCTACAAAAGAACTTCTAAATAAAGTATAGTATTTATCTTGTGTGAGTGAAAGTAGTTATAGGCTATAGTGAAATTTCCATATCTTGCTTTATAAAAATAATCATTATTCTTTTCTTCATTTTATAAACCCCTTTAGGGAAATGTAATTATATATCAGTGTCTGAAGTACCTGGCTTGATGTTTTGATGTTTTTAAGTATGTTCTATCATGTGTCACCAGGAAAAATGGCTTTTGCATTTATGTGGTAATTGTGATTATGAATCAGTTTTGAATATCAGTAAACACAGTCTCAAGGTGAACAGAAAACCTGGTACTGCTTACAGGATTTGAGAAATGTGATGCAAACATAGGCTGATACTATAAACCTAAACCTTCATTTGAAAGACACAAGCATGGAGAGAACACCATATCCATGTTCTGTTGTGGAAAGAAAAAGAACTTTACAGAAATTTAGCCTGAAGGATTAACTGGTGTTTATTCGTTTCAAGGATAATTGACCAAAATGGTTTTTGATGAAGAGAGAAATTACCCTTGAAGTTTAGTCACTGTTGGGTGACACTTTAGGCTTAGCAGGAAAACAGTATGGATGAAAAGTTAGCAAAGGTAAAAACCATTAAAAAAAAGAAGAAAAGATGGATGGAGTCAACTACAGTGATAATCTTACTAATTAATATTCTAGCTTTTCTGACTTTTTGATGGAATCTCAACTGAGTCAACAGAGGAACTATGTCCTGTCCTTTCATATAGTGATGTAACTCTCAGACAGTTTGGTCAATATTAGCATGAGGACTGCTTGTGATTTTTGTCTTTATAATTAAATTTCAGTTATTTGTTGAATGAGTAGCAGTGCCAAAGCACTACATAATCTGGAGACAACTTGAAGAACACCGGAAAAATGAGGCTTAGCATAAGAGCGATCAGTGAGCTAGGGACTCATCTCATTGACAAAATATTGTTCCGAGAACACCATGGAAAAAAGATTCCATTGCTTATGGAGTTTATATCTCAGGCAGGTTGACAACCAGAGGTTTGTGTCCATTTTCTTGATTTCCTGAAAAACCAAGGGAGAAGTGAATAATTCTTCTCTGGACTTCCCATCAATGTGGGGAAGGGAGTAAATCTCTTGGAATTAGAAACAACACAGTCCAGACATTTGACAAAGTGAAGGGAACAACTATTAAACAATAAAAAATAAATATTACAAATTTTCTGTTAAATAAGTTAGAACTGGAGCTATTTTGTTTGAAATCGTGCATAGGAACTAAGTGCCTTTCTTTCACGGGTCTTCTGTAGGTAACTATGTGACCTTATAGTGATGACCCGATGACCTGATTAGGTGTAACTATTTCTATAAAGTTTAAGCTCTACAACTGAGAACATAACATAAATTTACATAGGAAAGCTCATGTACTTACCTTTTTACATAGGTAATCACATACATCATATTATGTATAATGCAAGGAAGATCATATAAAATATTGCAAGATGTGAAAACAAATACGTGGAGGCTCAAGAGGAAAACATCACTACATGTTTGTCGTATGTATCATACATACAACATGTAATATATGATACACATTTTATATTATAAACCAGATTCATCATATAATGCTGTTGACAGTCCTAACTTCATAAGCATGATCTACTTTGGTAGGACAAGATTAAAAAAGGCTTAGAAAAAATGGTTTGTTGTCAGTATACTATGTAACTTATGTAATGTATTATCTTTTAGGCAAAGGGTAATCTACTGAACCCAGACAGCTTAGCTAGGTCATGAAGTGACCAGAATTTTCCTTTAGAAGCTGCCTATGGCAAACAGGTGTGATTTTCTTTGGGAAGAGAAAACACAATATGCCAATAAGTTACTAGAATCCTCCAGATAACCTGTAAGTATCCATGTTTTTGTAAAAAAAAATATTTTATTTTGTACAGGATCTCACAAAACAATTCAGACTTGTGGGGATCCTCCTGTCTCAGCTTCCCCAGCTCTGGGATTACATGCATGCACCAGCATGCCCAGTTTTAGGCCAGCACAGAATGCAGTACTGGGGATCAAACCTGGGTCCTTGTGCTTTGAAAGCAGGTACTTAGACTGACAAGCTCTCTCCTCTGCCCCAAGTTGTAGGTATTTAAACCAGTGAGATGGCAGTAGGAATAAAACAGAAAGGTTATCCTTCAGAAATAGCACGCTACAGCATGTTTTGACTGTCTAAATTTTGAAAGAATAAGACAGAGAAGAAATGAAGCCTGAGTTGAGAGAAAAATGCTTTGATACTTGGGAAGGCAACCATCTCATTAATGGCACAAAAGATATCAAAAGTAAAGCCAGGTTGTGGTGGTCACTAATGCAAGAAGAGTTTGATTTGAAAAGTATCACCTAGTCAGCAATTTTCTGTGGTAACTTACATTGTTAAATACAACACTTTACCTTCCATCAATCTTTATTACATTGTTTGTGAAATACGGTGAGCTCTATTTCTTAACAATTTATAGTTTAAAAGTAAATTTACTAGTAGGTTTTATGAGAACCATCAAAGAACCTGCAGTTAGATTGCTAAACTCATTCACATTAAAGAATTTAAAGCTGTTCTGGAACAGTTTATTTCATATTTATGCATGAAATAAACTCCAGTGCATGGAAAGAGTATGCTAGTGCCAAAGGCTCAACAGCTCATTTTTGTCCAATAATAAAAGAACAATTTCAATGAGGAAGTGTTCTTCAGATATTATCACAAATAGCAAGAACTCAGACAGATGTGAAAGGCTCTCCTATGGTCTAAATTCCCTTGTGTGCCCCTGGTACAGTGTCTAGCTTTCTATCAGGAGACATATGTTTTTGGAATTGACCACAGCTTTTGTGCGTGCTGATTCTTTCTCCTCATACATAATTATATCCATGGAGGAGATCCTCAGCTTCAGATTGTGTATTTCATGGTAGAGCATGCAAGAAAGGAAACTGAGAATTACCACAGGCCTTAGAATAAGGTGAACTTTTGTAAATACACTTAAAAGATTTTCCTTTGTCATTATTAGTTATCATAGTTTGTAAAAAAAAAGAGAGAGCTTCCCTCATTTATGCGATCCACAGATTTATTTAATATTTGTGTTTATTGAGAGAAAAGAGAATATTGAAAAGGAAAGCCAGAGCTAATGTGCTCAAATATAGGCCCATGTATAGTAAGTCTTCATTTGAGTGCCCACTCTTTATAGAATAAATTAATATCAATAGGCACAAAATCTTTCTCAACTAAGTTTCCATGTCTGAAACCCCATCTTCAGCCTCCCACAAAAGTATATTATTGAGAGATAGAGTCCTCATCATAATTACTATTGAGAAGTTAACTTTTTATGTATTTAGTACAGAGTCTACAGGGTCTCACTATGCAGATGGACTCATAGTCTTCCTCCTGTTTTCAGCCTCCCAAGCGCAGGGAGTACAGGCATGTGCCACCATGCCCAGTCTCATTTGCAATCTTGATCCACCCACGGGGTGGGGCTGGCACAGCACACTGAGGATCAAACCTTGTCCCTGCACCTGCCTAAACAGGCACTTTAGTCTGCTGAGCTATCTGTCCAGTCCAAGAAATTAACTTTCATTAAACGTTGCATATACATTATCCCATAAGAACAGGATCCTGTGTTCTAGGAATTACATCCTTAAATTACAGATCAAAGAGCATTTCATAAACTAAATGTAGATTCTAAGTTCACATATCTCAAGAACAAATGATAAACCAAATTGTATTTTACATACCTCTAAATGCTGTATTTTTAAATATAGTTACATAAGCTTCCTCTAAGACCATCCTACTTCTAAAGAAGCATCAACCATGCATAATTTGTAATATCCTGGTCAATCTCTAGCTTATCTTTTTGTATATATAATTATGACTGTCTTAATTACTATGTGTATATTCACAGAAAAGATCTGGATAAATCCCTTTACCACCACTAATTTTATTTCTGGATAATTTCTAAGGAATCTTTCTCTGAAGCATGTATTTTTAGTAAATTGCTTTGGTCAGAGGGAAAAGCTTGGTCACTATCTAGAACAATGGTGAGTATAGTATGAAAACAAGCCTGTTTTGAGAAGACTATCTGAAAATATTGAGTTGAATCTTATGGTTTAATTGTACATGTGAACATGAGTTGAAAGATTTGACATTTTCCTGAAACTGATTTTGACCTACAGTATCACTTTTAAATTTCTTTGACTTATGATAGTGCCCTTACATTGGCACATGTGCTTAATTAATTTATATTATTATTTGCCTTAAGTACTCCCTCTAGGTATCACTTATAAAAATCAAAAGTAACAGCTACTTAAGTGGATAATACTCAAGCTCTAAACATTAATCAATTAGCATGTACTTTAGTTCAGTGGGAGTTAAGAAAGAAAGGCAATGTTAGAAATAAGGGCAGCTATCCAGGTGGATTTTCCCAATTCCAACAAAGTGTTCTTCCTTAGGTGGTTTTATGTGAGGCCAGCGGGTCCTACTGTGAAGATGCTGATGACTTCCTGCTAAGCAGCCTCTGGCCATGGTCCTTGGAGCAATGTTCTCAACTGGGGCTCAGTCTTGGCTCACAAACTTGACAAACAGCCACATACTATAACAGCTCTCAGCCATAGTCCTAGGATGTCCCTACTCCCTTTAAAATGCTAACCTAGGGATTCAGAAGTTTGTCAGAAGAATCATTTATATGTTTTAACTAGCACCTGATCATAACACCTTGCTCTCTTTTTGTAAGAACATTTACTAACAGTTAGATTTGCGTTTATGACTTTTTATTTGAGATTTATATGTACTTTCTCCAACTTAGGAACACATCTCCTTTAAGAACCCCACGAGATAAATCTTTAAGAACGATAAGGCCTCTTTCTGTAGTGTCTAGAGAACAAAATTCTAACTTAACAATTGGCAGCTGTCAGGCACAGCGGGTCTCATCATTTTAACACTGCCCGAGCCTTTGAGATTACTGCCATTGTGCCATTGGTCCCAGCTCAGTCTTACCATTCCTTCCTCAGTCTTCCCTTAAAGTTCATAGTCACCTCTCTATAAATTGAAGTTCAGTTCATTTCATGCTGAGTGCTTTTCTTCTACTCCAACTGGTTACAGTCTGTTCTTTTCCCTGTGCACAGTGTCTGCCTTTGTTTAACTTTGAGAACAATTTTTGAAATGTTTAATTTTCTTAAGATGTAGGTATTGAAAAGTCAAATCAGATTTAGTGAGCTAAAATGAAGTGAAGCATCAACTTTCATATGAAATAATGGATAGGTAAAAGAGTGATTTGTATGCACTATGACAGTTTAGATGATATCAATTGTATTGATATTGCTCTTCACTTTGCATGGTAAAGTACAGACAGCCTAAATATGTCTTTATATAGATAAATAATTATCTCATAGAGAGTTAACTTCTCTTAAATATCTCTCTAAAATTGCCCAAGTTCCTATATAACATTCTTGCATTAATGATGAAGGTATGATTTGTTCTTTGCAATATAGAGAAAATCTCACAAATACAGAAAATTTATTTATTTATTTATTTATTTATTTATTTATTTATTTATTTATTTTTGTCTTTTTTTGAGACAGGGTCTCACTGTGCAGTTCAGGCTGGCCTTAAGCTCACTTTGTAGCTCAGGCTGGTCTCGAACTCACAACAATCCTCCTGCCTCAGCCTCCCTAGTGCTGGGATTACAGGCATGCGCCACAGAAGTTTTATATGTAGTCATCACTCATAATTAGGCACCATCAATATTTCTTAGCTTTTCTGGTAAGATTTTTTATATTTTGTTACAATTAACATCATATCACAATTCTACATTATATAACAACTGTAAAACTCCATTTAGTGCCTGCTCAGTATCCCAATATATGAATATAGAAATCTTGGTTAACATAGCCCTCATTTGTATTGGTTTAGATTTCTCTTCTACCAAACAGTTCAAAAAAGATTACTTGGATAGACGACTTTGTCACTGTATTTTGTTTTCTTAGGCTTGATTGGTAGATGTGGCATGACTTATGCAAAGAACAGAAACTCCTTTATGCTTATGTGCATATTGCCCTTTATTTTGTTTCCCACAAGTCCATTCTAATCTTTCTGAAAAGGAAATTTTATGTTTATATATATATTCTTAACAATGTATTACTCCTTTACATTCTTTCTCATCTGATAGAAGGAAAATGATGTCTTTCATGTGTTTTAATTTATTGCTCTGATTATTGATGAAGCTGAATTAAGTTCTTTGAAGTGAAATTGAGATGAAGTTGAGGCTGAGGAATATGCTATAAAAGCCATAATTAAATTTTCCTTCCTGGGTGCCATTTAAAATGGGGAAGTATTGATTTTCTTTGAGAGGTTTTAGTTAATATCACCCAAGGAAAAGAACATGCAACACTTAGAACATTTCTTTGTGGTGTTTATCTAAACCAGTGGAATGTAAACGGCTATTGGGCCCAGGAGTCTCAGGTTCCTGTGGAAATGACTCATACTTCTGAGATGTGAGATTCACTCATGGGTGACATGTAATGAGGATTACAGCCTTATAGTTGGGATCCTTCAGTTACAAAAGATTCTCTCTTTTGTCTCTAGGCCCTGAAGATCCTCAGTGCCCCACGCCTGGACGAAATGTTACACAGAGACACAGTGAAGAAATAAAAAAGCATGGGCTACTAATGTTCTTCAGTTTATGACAGACCATAGCTGTTTATAGCTAATCATGTTTTTCTGAACCTGAATATATATATTCATGAGACTCTGTAAAAATAATTTTATCTTCAGTATTCATTTCTGAAGGTTGACATTCATGAACCCCTTTTTTTATGTATTTGGTATAGTCTATGGTCTCACTACACAGACCAGAATTGTAGTGATCCTCCTCCTGTTTCTGGCCTCCCAGGTGCTGAAATTCCAGGTGTGTTCCCCCATGCCCAGTCTCAATTGCAGTCTCGGTCTGCCCCAGGGGCGGGCCTGTACAGCGCACTGGAGATTGAACCCTGGTCCCTGCATCTACCTAAGCAGGCACTTTAATCTATTGAGCTATCTGGCCAGCCCTTGTATACCTTTATTAAACAAATTTGTTATTCTTTTTTCTTGCTAACTTATCTTTTGTTATAGAAACTGTTGGTCATGAGTTTTGAATAGGTGAGGAAAATGATCGTATTTCTTTTTTTCTTTATTTTTATTTTATTAAAGTACAAATATCAATGAGACAGTTTTAGAATACCTTGACAAGATGGATTTGATAAATTAATACATTGAAAACTGTTTTAATAATGTTTTGGTATCATAGAAGGTGTATACATGACATTATACTTACAGACATTATTATAGCATATGTCTCTTATCAGTAAATTAAGAGAGTGTAGCTGTTTATGTATCTTATTTTTTATACCTGAGTTACACCAAAGATTCAATAATTAATATTTTATACCTTGTTATTTTCCTAGTGGTTGTCCATAGTATTAGAAGCCAACATAATATCCTGTCCAACCACCATTAGTGCAAATCTTGCCTCTCATAGAATTATGTAGAAGCACATTATCTATCCCAACTGTACTGTCCATACACACACATCATGATTCTTCCTTCCTATACCCTTTTCTTTGTCTACACCTGTCAAAGATGGGCACTCCATTGTCATCCAATTAATTTAGGTGCCTGAATTTGACGACACAATCCAACACAGTCCAGCATTCCACAACAATGGTGAGTTATCTGAAGAAGTTGTCGACCATAGCCATTTACAGCTCAACATATTATTAAGGCCCCATGGTATATAATTAATTTTTATATTTTTCTGCTGGATCTACAGAATAAGGATTGCAAGATAAACCCTGAGGGGACTTCAGTGACCTCATAAGAAACAAAAAGTACATGTGTTGGTATATAGGTCTTGCTCTATCTAGGTCTTAATGATCGTATTTCTGACCTCAGAGAAATGTAGTTCATGTATCATGGATACATGATGGATATAACTTATCAAATTATAAAATAAATAAATAAACAAATGAGATAGAGGCTCAGAAAGGCTATATGTGATTGGTAATTGTGATATATCAGCTTAATTTGAGCGAGAGCCACCTAGGAGATTAGTAAAGCTCTGTTTGTGTCAATGGATGACTGATGTCCGGGCTACACAGCTGTGGGTTATTACCACTAGCTTGTGGTAAGACAAAAACAAAAGGAAAGAAGAAAGTTATCTTTTTTCCCAAGGAATACCAGGCTTCAGCATTGCCTTTGGGCCTTCTTGTCCATTTCCCTCAGTGTTCTAGTGTATATTTTTTAGCCTTGAAACACAGACCCTTCCTTTGGTTTACTGACACAAGTTCATACAGCACTGCAGTGAGCTCCAGGCCTTTCAACTTCAACTAGAACCTCTGGATATCTTGGTCACAGATGGCTATTTAATATTCATCTACCTGATTCCTTGATTCCATGGGTAGCCATTGTAAGTATCTTAACCAGTTACCAGACTTGAGTCCATTTACAAATCCAGAACCTTTTTAAAGACAGGGAGGATGGGTCTTATTGACGAAAGATCCAGATGCACAACCAAAAATTTACATTGTCAGATTTTCATCTATCCTTCTCCAAAGGGCCCTAAGACCTTTTACCCAGTTAACTTATTGGATATTTCAGGGACTATACGATACTGGTTCTTTACTTAAGCAACTCCAGCAGATTCATAATGTCTTTTTGGCTCTGAAGTAAGTTGTTTATAGGTATCGGGTGATCAATGGAGTTTTAACATATGCTTAACTCATAGTGTGTCCAATAGGTTTCTGAATTCATTTTGTAGTAATTTGTCCAGTTCTATAATGCAAAATTGGAATAGAAGTACTGTACTCAATATAATTCTCAAACTCATTCCCTAACTTATAGTATGAGGGTTATTATGATGGTAAAGGGAAAATGGAGGTCATTAGAATTTCCCTACCTGCGAAAATAGTAAGTAAAAAATGATATTACTTCCCTAGAGTATTGCAGGGGTTATTGCCTGCCAACCCCAGGGTGACTGGTTGTCTACACTAAGGACAAAATGAAACTTGGAAGATACATAGATAGCATTTCACTGCTGCATTCCTATTTAACTTTGGCCTGTGCAGAAGTTGGATAGATTTTGGAGAATAAAGGTAGATCACTGTAAGATTAATCAAGTAGTGACTCAAACTGCAGCTGCTGTACAGATGGAGTGTCTTGAACATATTAACTCATATCCTGGTACCTTGTATGTAGCTATTGATTTAGAAATGCATTTTTAAATGTACCATATACATAAGTCCAACCAAAAGCAATTTGCTTTAGTTTGGATGGCCAGCAATACGTCATTACTATCCTACCTCAGGGATATCCTATCCTAACTCCTCAGCCCTACATCACAACGTAGTTTGTTGTCTTTTGCTTCCCCAAAGTATAACACTAGTTCATTACATTGGTGCTATTATGCTGATTAGCCCGAGTGAGTGAGAAATAACAACCACTCTGGACTTGATAAATAATATGCACGCCAGTTGTTGGGAAATAAACCCAATTAAAATTCAAGGTCTGTCTATCTCAGTGAAATTTCTAGTAGTCTAGAGGGATGGGATTGCAGAGGTATGTCTTCTGTTGTAAGTGTAAAGCACATTTGGGGAGGAGTAGGCAGACAAATTTATCCAGATGGGCAAAAGAAGTAAAGTTTTAGCCAAAGTGTGCCTTAATGGAAGTTTTAATAATCAAGAGTGCAGGATCATTCTCTCTGTGAATAATAGTCAACCTTTGTCCTCTGTCATTACCCAGTGGTGTCAGGAACAAAGTGACCATATTGATAGGGACGGAGGCTATATGTAGACTTAACAACATAAACTTACACTCACCAAAGCTGGTCTGGCTAAAGCCATTGCTGAGTTTCCCAGTCTACCAATAGCAGAGACCAACACTGATTTCCCAATGTCATATCATTCCCTGGGGTGATTAGGGTGGCAGGTTGTCTATATTAAGCAACAACTGAAGAAGAGCACACTTTATTCTTTTTGACGTAGACATTTGTTTTGGAGATGGATTTGCCTTCCCTGCCAAAACTGACATATGCACCTACAGAATGCCTCATCCACTCTCATGGTATTTCACACAGCACTACTTCTGACCAAAGAAAACACTTCACAGCCAAAGCAGTGAGGTAGTCAGCTCATGTGCATGGTTTTCCCTGGTCTTCACATGTTCCTCACTATCCAGAAGCAACTGAATTCATAGCATGGTGTCATGGCCTCACAAAGATGTAATTGCAATGCTAGATCAGTGGACATACATTGCAAGGCTGGGGCAATATTCTATAGAGGGTTATATATGCTTTCATTTTGTGTCCACTGTATGGTATTATTTTCTAATAGCTTAAATGCATATCTACAAGAAACAAGGTGGCAGTCAAAATAATACCACTTGCCTTTATCTCTACTGATCCTCTAGTAATTTTGTTTTGTTTCTTTCTCCTTGTGTCACCACATCCTGATTCTTCATTATGTTTTAATTTTTAAAAAATGTATTTGGAACAAGGTCTCACTACACAGCTTAGACTCATAGTGATCCACCTGTTTTTAGCCTCTCCAGTCTAGGATTATAAACATGTGCCACCACACCCAAAATAGGTGGCCAGCTCAGCATGACCTTATGTTTGCTGGCCTAGAAATCTCAATTCCTGAAAAGGGAAGGCCTACAGGATGAAGCACAATAATGCTTCTATTAGTCTGGATAGCTTCTATCACCCTGGTCAGTTGGACTCCTGATGATTCTGAACACACAAGATAGAAAGAGTTATGGTGTCAACAGGTGTGACTGATTCAGATTACCAAGGGGCAAATTGGAATATTCTTGCACAATAGAGGGAAAGAAGAATACGTTTGAAGTGCAGGAGCTCCCTTAACATACCTCCTAATCTTAGGACCTATTATTAAAGTCAAGGTGAAACTGCAATGACCAGATCTAGTAAGGAAAACAAACATTCCAGAATCTTCAGAAATGAAGGAATGGGGGCCCTTCCGGGTAAGGAGCCAAGATATGCTGAAGTACTTATAGAAGGTCAAGGGATTACACACTGGGTAACAGAAGAAGATAGTTACAAGTACTAGTTATAGCCCCATGACTAGTTACAGAAATGAGAATCAAAATTGCCATTTGTTTTTCTTTCCTATATTGTTAAGATGCATATATACTTATATATTAAGCAGGTATTTTTGTTTTCTTTCTTTGTAACAATGTTGACAGACATAACATATATTCTTTAGCATGATTTATTATATGTTATGATGTTTAAGTTATGGAAAATTCAGAGATGAGTAAGCATCACTTGAAGAAAAACCTTGCAGTCTGCTATGGGGAAGAAATTGTGTGGTACATTTGTATACTGGATATTGTGCCAAGTTAGGAATTAAGTATGGGTTTGTTATTGTACTTGGAGATTAAAATGTATTTGGTTGTCAAGTTGACAAGGGATAGATTTGTGATATTTATATTGAATAAGAAGCACTAATTAGATTAGTGAAGTTCTGCATGTTTCTATGGCTGAGGCACATAGGCTGCCACCTGAGGAAGGAAAGGTGACTCCAGATGGAAGTGGCACTGATCAACAGGCATATGGCCGAGACACAAATGAAAATAGAGAATTAAGACTATGGTTGTCTCGGTTACTTTTCTTTAATTGTGGGGACAAAATATCTGACACCCCAAATTAAGGAAGGAAAGGTTTATTTAGCTCATAGTTAGTGGAGGTTTCAGTCTCTACTCAGCAGCTCCAAGGCAGAGCAGTGCATGGCAGAGGGCAGCAGCTCATGGTGGTGGAAAACAGTAAAGAGGAAAGGGAGGAGCAGCAGCTGCAGCAGGCAGCAAGCCTCTCACTCTTCCTTATATTGTATTCAGGCAATCCGCCCCTGGGCAGGTGTATACTCACACCAGTCATCCCTCATTGGACCATGAATTAATTAGAAACTCTAGAACCTGCCCCAGTGACTGCATGAGGCTTTGGGGGGACACTGAGATGTAAACCATAACAAGCTCTCAACATGCTCCATCTCCTTCTTCCACTAGATGCTTTGCTCAGTTACGAGTAGCTGTTGTATAGCATGCTTGCTAAGTTTTCCTCTCTTGTGTCCCATGGCTCCAACTCTTACTTAGTCATATATTTTCCTCATATTGTAAAAATAACAGTCCTGAACTAGGTCAAATTCTTGGCTTTTTCTCTATGCTCCCCCTTGAACACTAAGTCTTAGTGTCCTGGGCACTACATTTCTCAGATCCCATGCCACAACTCAGAGACATCAATTGGAGATGCTGTGTAAAATGTGGGGCTTAGAGCACAAGAAAAGCCACAAGCAGCTCTCAGGAAGTTTACACAGAAATATAGTCCTGGACCTTGTAGATGGTAAGTGTTTCCTATAGCTAAATCCATTGGCTTTTGTCTCCTGTAATTTCTAAATTCCTGAGTGTCAGTGGATTTTTTGTTGATCTTAATCTCTCAGCTCACAAATGATTTTGAGTGCTAATAATTTTCCACAATGAATAGCTTCTTTTTTGAAATACCTGGGTTATTGTATTTTTTCCCAGCCATGCACTTACTATTATTCTTACTTATTTTCTGAAAGAAAGTTGTATGTTTGATAAACCAAATGAAGTATTAACTTATTCACTCTTATATTTAAACTTTTACACACACACAGACAGAGCACACACAGTTATAAAATTGTGATGATGTGCGTATTTTTACTATTTATGAAAAATATTGTCAATGTTTCTGATAAGGCATGAATAGGAGTAAGATTCTGGACCTTACAAATGTGATTAGAAAGAAAAGATCTAAATATAGTTAGCTTTAATATGGCAGTAGATGTATAACCATTGTAAAGTAAACAGAAATGAATAGTAATTGAACTAACGATCTATGGGGAAGATCCACAAAAGATATAAAAATGTAGACATTAATATATTAGGGAAGGGATGCTAGCTTAGGAATTCTATAAAAGGAACAGAATAACTAGTGCTACCAAGGTAAATGATGCAAAGTAATGCAAATTTCCATGGAGAAGGTAGAGGACAGTGACAGAAAGAAGTGTGCAAGACCATTGGGAGTTGGCTTTGAAGGCCATCCTAAAGTATTTCCTTTGTACTCTATTACTGAGGTGGCAAGAATTTTTTCCATGTCAGATCAAAGGTTAGAAAAAACAGAGCTTTATTAATAAGGCTAGTCACCAGACCATTGCCAGGCTGAAGACCTTCAATGTCTGGCTGGCCTCCAAATGTGCTTCCCTGATCCTCACAGACCAGAAACATGTCAGGCCCCTTTCTCTGTTTTGTCTCTGCTTAAATACCTTCTTGGTTTCCATGGCAATCATGATGGAGTACTGTGGTTGTTGACTCAGGAAGTCACAAGATTCTTCTTTGTGATTAGTTTTGTTTTCCTCTTAGCTCTTTTATGTTTACAACATCCTAACAAAAGTGGAGACGGAGGGAAGGAGTGAGCCATCCCAGGAAAGATCCTTTAAGAGTTCGCTTGGCCCAGGTGCCTCCCATATCTAAGGTGGATCAAAGGCTAAACCAGAGCTGCTTTTTCCAGGATAAAATTAACCCACTGAGAGCCATCATCCCCTACTTTGTAAGCAGAATTCTAGTACTTTTTGAGTATTGTGATAATAAATTATATTGGTTTTTATAAAACAAAATTATACATGAAAGGATAATGAGCAATTTCTACGCTTATAGAGTGAATGGAGGAAGAGATGCTATCAACCAAAAGGCTCTTCAAGAGCCTGAGATCTTAGATATAGGGGGTCCAGAAGTCCAGAGGAAAAAAAGAGGTGGATAGAACATCAATGTGAATTTTTGTTCATATTTTTCTCAGGCAAAAAAAGGTCCAGAAATTTTACTGTTTTTTGCAAAAATAAAAAAAGGTTCAGAAATTTTACTATTTATGCCAGCCACACTGTACCTTCATAAGTGGACAGTGCAAGAAAGCAATGGCTTTAATCCTTCTTTCAAATGTTATTATAGCACCTCATTTATCTAGTGAAGTAAGGTAGCAGAAAAAGCTATATATAGTCACTAGCAGGCAAAACTACAATAGATTTCAAGTATAATGCTTCATCTATTAGAATGCTCTATCTAGCAAGCTTCTTTCTCTAAATCCAAACATTTTTCATTAACTTCTACTCTCTTGTGAGCTTTACGACTCCACTTTTGACAGGGGCACTTCTCAAAAAATACACAAGGGAATGCAGCAGGCATTCACAAATTCAATACTGAAGGTATGATAGAGTAGACTCACCACCTAAAGATGTAACCTCTCATACTTACAGGATTATTTTAAAATATGCGAGTTGACCTCCAGAAATTATAGTGAAAAGACAGAGTGACTCTACTTAATATTATGAAACCAAGGCCAGGGGCAAATAACTTGATTTTTTTGTTGTTGTTTTGCAGTTTGTTACAATGCACAGAGAAATCTAGATAAATTACATTCATTTTATTATAGCAGTTCATAACTAGCATGGTATAGCAAGCTGCTATCACCCAGGCTTGCACAGCGCCTAAAGCAGAGTGATGAAGTGTAGCAAGTAGCTGGCGATACAGTCATCAGGCTAGGGCTCCAGGACCACCTCTGCCTAGCTTTATTTTTCTTCTATTCTATCTCAACTCTTTTCATGGGGAAAGTCTTCCTCTTAAAATTATATTTGTTAAAGTAAAATAATACTTTTCTTTCCGAGGAAGGCTTCAAACTATTAGTGAGTGGGGGATGATGGTAAAGGCAATAGTTTGAGAATGTTTGAAAAATTAGTTGAGGAATTTTAAATGCTTGGCACACCTTAAATTATGAAAGTTCTACCGAGAATTTAAAACAAAGAATGGTTTAACAACCCATGAAAATCTTGCTTGCTCAGATAATAGACATAAAGACTGTTTGACAAATTTCCCTTTATCATTAGCCATCTGTAATTCACGTGCAACTTAAAAGGTACTTTGCTTTGACAAAAGCAGAATTACTATTTGACTATTTTACTTAAGATAGTCTAGATTTTAATATTTTATATTCCTGTTTATCAACTTTAAAACATTTCTGAATTGGGTCTTTAAATTTGAGGGCCCTGTTATATCTTAGTTCTTTATAAATTCTAGACAGTAGACCTCTGTCTGATTGCTTGTTAGTTAGGATTTTTTCAAAGTTTGTGGGTTGTCTTTTCACTCTGTTGACAATTTCCTTTGACATGCAGAGGCTCTTTAAGAAGAGTTGATCCCATTTGTTGATTCTTTCAAGAGCTTCCCGTGCAAATATATGTTTGTTCATGAACTCTTTACCTACCCCTATGTCTTCAAGAGTTCCTCCTACTTTCTCTTCCAGGAGATTGAGTGTTTCTGTTTTAACGTTTAGATCTTTAATCCATTTTGACTTTAACTTAGTGCATGGTCTCAATTGATGCAGAGAAAGCCTTCTACAAACTCCAACATTCATTCATGTTCAAGGTCCTACAGAAAATTGGAATATCAACTTTAAAACATTTAATATAAATTTATACGGTTATCTTTTGTGCTGAAAATCTTCTGTCTCATTTCACAAAGAGAATTCATTTGGGATTATTCTATTTATAGGAACCATTGTGTTTGGTTAATAAAAAGGCATTACATTTTTATGTTCCTATTATTTTCATGATATTTTTATTTATTTGCAATGATTCTGGATAACTTTTCTGAACATCATTCTGTGTTTTCCTTTTATAACATCAAGTAGACACCTGCTGTAGCCAGTGGTTTGCAAGGGGAATGTATTTAATACAAGACACAAATCTATTAAGATTATCTTATAATATTCACCCAAAAAGTCAAATGCAGAAGAGTTCAAGGAATTCATCCACGGCTAGAGATGCAAAGAATCCAACCAATGGCCCAGAGCCCATGAAAATGGCCCATAGGACTTCAGCTGGAGGCCTAGAGTCTAGAGCAATGTTTCAAGCAAATCTCTATCGAGGTTCTACACCAGAAAGGCCCAAGGGCTGGTGGTAAAAGCTACAAAGTCTGCACCAGCAGGATGGAGGATCTGTACCATAAGTCAGAGGGATTTGCACTAGAGCCATCTCTCAAGGTGGAGAACACAAGAGTTCTACCATAAGAAGAATAGGAGCCATCCCCTACAATAAACTCTAAAGAGAACAACCAAGTTTGTAACAGGAAAACTGGCCACACAACACGCTTTTCCTTCTGTTCTCCTTTTATGCTGTTGGCAGCAGTACTCAGGTGAGTCTTCCATGCCCAGAACTATGCTGATTCGGTTCATCTGTGCATTCCCATTTAAACTGACCATGAGTTAATCCACACTCTGGCTTAGTCTCAGTGATATTTTTTTCTCCATTCCTATATAACACATTTCCACCCATTCCAGAATGGTTGGGAAGCCACATAGTTTCAGATGTTATTTCCAGGTTATTTTATCTCTTACAAAACATACTGTAAGAAAGTAAAAATTCCTTGTACATAATAAACAGACAAGCAGGTGTGTGTTACGAACACATGTGATGATTGTCATTAGTGAGGAAAAGCATTTTCATTACCACATCAAATTTTTAAATCAGTTTGTGAAACCAATTTACTACTTCAAATATACAAGTCTCTTATACTTGTCTACTTGAGATAGTAGACAAGGGCCTGGTAAAGGGCCAGCTATAAATAGCTCAGTAGACTGAAGCACCTGCAAGCAGGCACAGGGCCCTGGATTCAATCTTGGGTCTGCCATGCGGGCCCCACACCTGGGGCACGCTGAGACAGCAATTGAGACTGGGTATGATGGTGTATGTCTGTAATCCCAGCACTTGGAAGGATGTAAACAACTGGAACATTATGAGTCTGATCTAGTAGCGAGACCCTGAACACCCTATAGATCCTTCGCTAAAAAATTTTAAAAAAGAATAAATCAGTAAAGAAGAAGCATAGAAATACAGTTTTTCTCCCTTATTACCTCAAACTGGGTCCAACCCTTCTCTGTTTAGCACTGTAGGTACGTATTTTAATAATTTAAAAATTGTGCTGGAGACACAGCTCACTGGTATAAGTGCCGGCCAGGCAAACACAAGGTCCCAACTTTGATCGCCTGAACCAAAATAAAACAAAAGAAAAAAAAGTGTTTGTATCACAATGGTTATCAGCTCTACATTCACCTCATATGCCTCATCACCCTCATATCCGAAGATACGCAAGTAAGAGATAGAGTAATTTTCAGTATTTGGAGAGACACCTTGTTATGGTTTGTGTCTAGTTGCCCCTCCAAAGCCTGATGTAAATAATGGGGCAGAAGTGGCTGGAGGAGTAACAAGAGGCTTGAGGGGCGGAGCCAGAGGACCAGGGTGGGGCCCAAGGGGCGGGGCCAGAGAGGCGAGAACCGTTAGTGCTTTCTGACAGGTGTGGAGAGGGTCATGCTGGACATGGCAGCGCCCCAGCCTCTCCTCCAGTGTCGTGAAACCTCCAGTCACTGTGAGCTAAATAAAACTTTCCTTCCTTCATTTTGAGTTGGGTATTTGTCTCAGCAACCAGTAAAAAGTAACTAAGAAACACCCATTTTCCTGGTTTTATATCATCAATTTTTATAACATCCTACGACAGGATCCCCGGAGCAATGGCTGGAAGTTTCCAAACATACCATCACTTTTGGTTTCAGGACAACATAGTCTAAAAGATCGCCCCATAATGAGATCAGCTGCACCCAATCAGAAGCAATTATCCCATCACAGGAATAGGCGGGCCACCTCCAAACGAGAATAATCACATATGGACAGGAAATTATCCCTCTAGACCTATGAAACAAGGACTGAGCTAACGGTCAGCAAGACCTGAGCTCACCGCAGCACCCTGTAACACTAGTCCCTTGTGCGCAGGCTCCACTGCACTCCATCAGCGCGAACGCCGCCGGTTGCTCCAGCTGCAGTCCTTTTCTTATGCTTCCTTACTTTCTAGCCCTGCCTAATAATTTAGCTATGCTGCACATCCTGAGATTCTTGTCACGAGATTCAAGAGACTGTGGGTGAAGCTCAATCACCATCTCCTCTTTAGCAGATCTCTCCAGACCCCATCTAGTGACACAGTGAGGTTTTTGTTTCTTTCTTTTTTTTTTTTTTTTTTTTTTAGTTTTAAGGTAAAATTCAACTAAAAGCAAGATGAAAAATGCTAGTTAGTTAGACAACACGCTCTGAAGATACTGGGACAAATACTAGAATACTGATTTTCACAGATCCTTCAATATCATTTTCCTGGGTAGTTGGAAAGTTCTAGTATTTTGTTCCATTTCTCCCAATTTTAATATGTGGCCTTTTGTCTTTATTTGAGGCTATTTTCTTTTTAAATATTTTTTTCATAGTAAATGAGAAAAGTATACAGTGTTTTTCACAAATTAGCCTCACCTTTTGTTGTTGTTGTTTGTACCAGGAATCGAACTAAGAACCTTGCACTTGCTGGGCAGGCACCTATACCACTGAGCTATCTTCTCAGCCCCATTGTTATAATCAGTTAAAGTCATTTATATTGAGTAACATTTCCTACCAATAGCTATTGTTTCTTGATCTCTCTCTCTCTCTCTCTCTCTCTCTCTATATATATATATATATATATATATGTATGTATAATCTATATATATATTATTTATCTGTATATAATATATATAATATATATGTCCTTTTTTTCTTTGGCTTCTTTCATACAGCATAATGTTGCTAGTGTTCTTTTTCATGGTGTGTCATTACAGATTATATATTTACATTGTTTAATAAAACTTTATCATGCTATTGAGGATGTGCAATTTATTTTTCCACGTTGGTATGTGTATTTCAACTTCTTCAATTTTCATTTTGTTTATAAATAAATATTATTTACATAAGTGTGAAGACCTTTTGGTAAGTGTGCATGCATTTATATTATATATCATGAAATATATGTATATATATTATATGTATATGCATTGTTATCATATATGTGAATATATAGCACAATTGCTGGGCTGCAAAGATTGCACATGTTCAACTATGTTAGTCATTGTCAAGTGCTTTTCAGAAGAGAATGTAACTCTATACATACTATCAGAAAAGTGCAAGAGTTCCAGCAGTTCTAATTTCTAAACAAAGCTAACAAAGTACTTACACTTTCTTCTTTCCTAGTCCCTCTTCCTTGTCTCCTAGTGTTTTAATTTTATCCAGACTGAAGGAAATATGATCATATAATATTTTGATTTTTAAATTTTTCTAATCCTAATTAGGTAGACCATACTTCACATTTTTTTTTTCCATTTGAGTAGCATGGGTTGGACCACCATTTATTGTTTAGAATATTTCTATTGAATTATTAATTTTAATTTTATCACAATATACAACGAGTCTGTAAAAATGAAAAAATTATAAAAATATAGTTTGTATTTAATTTTAGTATTTATTAAGTGTTGAAAAAAGCATCAAAATTTTCAAAATTGATTATATTTTTGGTATGCAAAGTGCAAAAAAGAACAAAAGAAATAAATTCTTATATGAACTGCAATGAAAATGGCAATAGAAATTTATAAAAGATAATTTTTCCTTTGATTGTCACATGTATGGCCATCTGTACATGTGAAAGAAGTATATCCAATACCTACACGTCACCTACACTGACAGCACACGTGTTTTGCTTTCCTGGTCTTGTTGTAGGACATACTTGACATTTCAGCGATCTTGCTGATCTTTCAGGTGTTCCTGATTATATTATGTAGAGTGTAGTTAACAGAAACATAAACTACTAATAAAGATAAGTTATTAAATTCTTAGGATGAAATGTGCATTTAGAACAACTATCAACATGTTAGTTAGCATCAGGTGTTCACCCTCTTATAAAACTGAAAGAACACATCATAAATAAACTCTTAGAACTACACTGGAAATATCAGTACAACACTGTAACCAAGATAAGCTTTGCTTCTGCTGCCACCGCCAGGGCAGTTGTCACTCCTACCTGCATGTTCCTTGCACATGTCTCACTTACACTGACATCACATGGGCTTGGCTTACCTTTCCTGTGGGTCAGTCTTGTCAGCTCTCTTCTCTTCCTATTTTATTAAGAGCTTCCTAACATGTACAACATGCATTTAGCTGGAAAATAAGATATCAATAAAACATCAAATATGTAGTAAGAACTTAGAATAAACAACAGAATTGTCATATCATCTGTTTTCCTGCTTGCAAAATCTAAAAGAATATTAAAAATAAAACTTTATGTGGATTACAGTATAAAACATTCAAAAGCCTACTATAGAAATAGACTTTGCTTCAACTGTCACATAAAAACCATGATATGTCTTCACACATGACAACTTCATGATCCACACACAAGTACTGCTTATACTGATGACACATACATTTTTTTCTGTCCTTTTTTGTAGGGCACAGTTAACAATTTTGTTTACTTTCTTATTGTTATGGTAGATCTTTATGATGTTGTGTCTGCCTGTTCACCTGTCATCTTAACAATGTGCTCCACATTTTTCTTTGTGTATTTCCCTGAACAGAAATATTTTGTTTTTCCTTTGCTGTAAATGATCTCTTATGAGTTCCATTCTTAATCCTCTAAATTTTCTTCCATGATATTTTGTGCTTATTATTTTCTTTATAGACTATCAAACTATTTGTGCTATACATGGTTAGGATCAAGTAAATCATAACCATTGTCCAAGGGTTTGTATATCATATGGTATCACATTGGCTGCATGACTCAACAAGATCTGTCCCACCTATGGTTTTACTGTAGAACGTTTCCACCTCAGGCTTCCATTGTATCCAAGTTTCCCTAGCACTCTTCCCTATCATGGTGAGATGGTGATATCAGCATTACCAGTTTGATTTCTTTTCAGTATATGAAGTTAGTGTTATATCTTTCTGAAAGCTAAAGATTGTACTACACAATTCTGTTTTGAAATTGCAGCATTTCATTTAGAACTTCCTTTGTTCATATGTAAAGTTCACATATTGGTCAAATTTTGCTCTCTTAGCAAAGGTAACATCAATTCAAAACTGTAAACCTGTCATAAAATTACACATTCAGATTATTTTGGAACATAGGAGCAGCAAGTCTTTTCATACCATTAATTAGTTTATCACTACATGAGTAAGGATCTGATTGCTGAGTTCAAGAATAAATGTCTTAAGTTGAGAAAGCATAGTAAGTCTTCACATTTACAAGAGAATATTCATTGTCATGCTATTTTTTGACCCACTCATTTCCGTAATGTTTTTTATTTTCCTGTAATCACCATGAGCTCTCTCTGCTACATAGAGCATACCTAAGATACTTTCAGTTCAGCTAGTGAGGTGTTGTAATACATATAATTTTGAATATGACTAGTGGTACACATAGAACATTTTGCTTGCATTTCAGCTTTTATGTATCTCACAGCATATCATAGCATTTCGTCTGTTACAAATCCCAAAGCTGAAAGTGGTGTTGGCACTTTATGCAATACATTTCACCTCTGTCAAGATCCTCACTGTGTCTTCAGGCACATTGTAACATTGGATGGTTCCAGTTGGTTGTGTAGCTCTTCTGTGACATTTTAACTAGTCAGCTACATATGCACTCATTTTGCTGTGTTCTAAATAGTCTGAATCTGCTACACTGTGTCTGTATCAGTTTTGCTCCATTTCACTGTCACAGGATTTTTGGCTCATATGGCCCATGGCAAAGTCACCATAACCACGATCATTTTCTTCCTCATCCTTCACCCTCACCATTCTTCTGCTATAAAAACATGTATTTTACTATAATGAGTCAACTTCATCATCCATGTATTAGTAGTTAGATATTCCACTTTTGACCTCCAAAGCTTGCAATTCTAATTTTCCTGTGCCATTATCCTGAATTGGGGTACTTCTACCAGAAACGTAAAACAAAAATATATTTTTCACCTCTTTTGGAGTGGTGTGTGTCTATTAGACCCTCTGTGATGTTTAGATAAACATTTTAAATCACTTAGACAGTATTGTATGGGTAAAATACCATTTGACCACTTATGTACAAGTCCGCACACTTTGGCATTCATCCTACCATGTAGGTGAACGTGTATACTTCTTTTTATATCACTCTAGGAAAAGTACTGAGGTACACACAGCCCACAACTATTATTATGAAGGACAAAACAGTAGAAAAGTAAGGGATGGGTCTGCTGGACCCCGTACATATTCTACAGATTTAAATAATGGTGGGGAAACTGGCTTTCTACATGCAGAAGATTAAACTTCAACCCATTCTCCTATCATGCACTAAATTAAAATCCAAATGGAGCAAATATCTAAATATTAAACCAGTAACATTCTGCTGGAAGACACAACAGTCAAAATTGTTAAAACACAAATGTAGTCAAAGACATTATGAACTAAATACTGATTGCTGGGGAAATATGAAAAAGAATCAACAAGTAGGATCTCATTATATCAAATAGCTTTTGTACAGTGAAACAAAACACCAACAGAGTAAAAGACAACCCACAGAATGAAAAACCATTACCAATTGTGCCATGTTTTCACTTATTGTCATTTTATCCCTTGTCATATATTCATTAGTTTCTCTTGCCTTGCATTATTCAGTTTAATTGAACATTTTATAAAATCCATTTAAATTTTTCTGTTGGAGTTTTGGTGTAGGTCTTCGTGTTTTATTGGTTGCTTTATAGTAGGTGATCTTAGTTTTTAAGTCTATTCTGAATACTGTATCATTTCACATAAAAACTAAAATGCTCACAATCATGTAAGTGCAATAGTTTGGATTTAACCTTATTTATTCATATTATTTCTTAATTGTTCATATTTTACTTACTATATGTATCATAATTAATATATGTAGCAGATCAAATAGACTGCATAGCTCTAAGAATGTGATATACTTTTCTGCTTTAAATGGTCTATGATTTGTGAAAAAGGAAGGGACATAAAATTAAAAAAAAAAATCTGTTTTCATTTTCATTTACATGGACATGTGGCATTTATAACCTTCTTTGTTCTAGCCATGGATCTGAAATTATGTCTGGTGTCATATCCATTATACAGAGCAACCTGTTCTTAATTATTTCAATTCAGATAAACACAAAGACAAACAGCCCCTCAGCATATCTTGCTGGGTCCTTCTAATCCCAGGGATCTACTCATGAGTCAGAATGAACTCGCCAGCTTTTTGCCACCATGGTCATACTTTAAGTTGCTACCATTTTAACAGTGAAAATGCAGATGAGTCACTTTTGGGTAGTGGTGATTCGTATTTTTTTAATTTTCACATTCTGCTGGCTTCATAAGACACAATATTAGTTGACTTGTCCAGTTAAGTACTTGAAATATAAATAAACTTATTGAAGAATTGACAGCTGGGTTGTTTAAAAATTCATATTTTCATGAAAGAAAAGTGATATCAGTCTTCTCCGATACAATTGCCAGTGATTTTTCCCTTAGGCAGTTGTTTAAAGCGAATTTTCATTGCTTTCTTGGGTTTTGTAATCAAAATACAAACTTTAAAAGATAAAGAATTACTACAGTTCACTAAAGATTCGGTTGTCTCTGTAGAATTACCCTTTAGGAAATTTCACTATGATATGATGTTCTATCCTTTCTCTTTTCATGAATAATCCTTTTATCTGGCCTGCCAGATAACTCGTTTTATTTTCAGAAAAAGTTTCAAATGTAATCATCTAATGCGTTTCACTATCCTGTACAGTCCTCTATGCAAAAATTAATATGCAGAAAAATTAATTCAGGAGCCTGGTATATTAAGTAACTTTAAATGATACCTTTTCATCAGCAAAATTATTAATAATACTGTAACTGAATTTAGTGTATGGTACAATATAAAATGCCATAATCACCAGGAACTGTATAAGATAAAAGTCATTATCTGTCATTGTTTTGGGTAGGGTATCTCTCCTTGTGTTCTTATGACTATAACACTCTCTAGTGCTCTTTATTTTATTGTGTAAATACTCTGAGTTTAGATAAGACAAAAATCAAAGTGCTTCTACTGTTTTTAACTTGAGTTGCATATTAGGTTACTAAAAACTAAAAGCATATCCTTTTGGACAAAGGATACTCTGCAAATTCACTAATGGTCTCTCTATACTATACAGTATTATTCACTAAAATGACAGAGAGACAGGTCTCTCTATATTATACAGTATCATTCACTAAAATGACAGACCTTTATTTCTGCTCAGCATCTGGATTTATAATTTTTGTAATGACTTCCCTCTAAGGGATCTGCCCAGTATCTGTTTTCTTCCAAGTTGGTTATTAATATTTATGTGTCAATATAAAAATATTGTTGATAGGGACTCGAGTTAATTAGTTAATATGGATTATGATATTATGATAGAGGACTGGCATTTCACATTTCTTAAAGGAAACCTCGTCTGTATTGTTTATGCATGAACATTTTTATTGAAATTGTTTTGGCCACCTTCAACCTAGCCTTGTGCATCACAGTAAAAAATGATCATAAAAAATAAGGAAAGAAATTGCAATTGTGCATAAACATAGGTAACTGCTGGCGATAGGATTAGAATTGTATATAGTTTGTTTTATGGCTAATACAATTGTATACAACACTTTATAAATATACATGTGAGTCTGGTTTATGTCATTTATGAGTATATCTTCAAGTGGCATCCACTTAAATATGAAGGCTTCAAGATTATCATTTTTTATAACTGAGTAATACCCCATTGTATAAAAATACCACATCTTTTTTTATCCATTCCTCAGGTGACAAGCATCGTGGTTGTTTCCAAGATTTGGCTATCACAAATTGTGCTACTGTAAACGTAGGTACACACAAAACATTATGATATGATGTTTTCAGATCCTCCGGGAAAATTCCCAGTAGGGGGATAGCTGCCTTGAATGGGATTTCCAGTCCTATTTTTTGAGGAGTCTCCACACTGATCCCCACAATGGTTGCACCAGTCTACATTCCCAACAGCAGTGGAGAAGGGTTCCTTTTCCCTTGCAACCTCTCCTACATTTGTTGTTGGTTGATTTCTTTATGATAGCCATTTTTTTCTGGGATGAAATGCGATCTCAGTGTTGTTTTAACTTGCGCTTCACGGATGGCTAGCGATGTGGAACATTTTTTAAATATATTTTTTCACTTCTTTAATTTCATCCTCTGAGAAGTGTGTGGTCAACTTTCTGGTCCTAGCCTTTCAAGGTCAATGAAGACTCAGGACATAGGGGAACCTATACTGTAACATTATGTAACTCAGTTGTGTCCCAAATTTTCTGATCAAGGAGATTATGGGACCACAGAGGAAAGTGATCGACGATGTAGAATATGCCTAAGGAGAGTCACATGGAGAGAAAACATTTTCTCAGGCTTTCACAGAGAGTAACTTGGTCAAGCAATAGACATGACTTGTTTACATGGCTGACACTGACAAAGGATCTTCAAAGTGCGTTATGGGTTTTCAGGATAAATCCTGAAGGGACTTGACTAAACTTGTCAGATACAAAAGCCACAATTCTTGTTATATAGGTCCTGCTTTATCTTGGTCTTAACCATGCAGCAGAAAAGTATAAAAATGAAGTATTAGAAGTAAAGGAATATTATTATACTTTGATGCAAAAGACTCAAGTCAACAATTTCTGACATTGCCAGTCATATGGAAAACCCAATACTATTATGGTCTACTGGACTATTTTGGAATATTTTGCTGAATTCATGCACCTATAACATTTTAATGACAAAACTAGACAAAAATGGGACTTACATGAATGACCATTTTGTATATATGTATTCAAAATAAGATAGATTTACAACTACATTCTCTTAATTCAATGAATGCAGGAATCTGTTCCAGTAGTGTTTGCAAATAAGATATCATGTCTGCATCTTGTACAATGAAGAACTACTAAGAAAACAATAAGCATTGTATTATTTATTGTCCCTGTCCTACTAATTTGATTTGAAATTGTCTCATTGCTATTTTTTTCTCAATAAAATTATGGAAAAAAACAATTTATAAATAGTATAAGGTTTATGTCAATGTACTACTTCTAGCTATGAGTGGGTTGGCTGTTGCTAGATGAATGCTGTGTAGCAGTTTGATGTTTTTGTCTGTGTGTGTGTGTGTGTTTGTTTTTGTTACTGAGAATTGCACTCCTGGCATTTGAACTGAGCTACATCTCCAGCCTCTGTGTGTGTGTGTGTGTGTGTGTGTGTGTGTGTGTGAGACAGGTTTTTCTAAGGCACTATGTCATCCAGGCTAGGCTTGAACTTTTTATCCTCTTGCCTCAGCCTCCTAGAGTGATACCCACATTCAGTTAGACTCCTTGGCATACCTCTTATAACTCTGCACCCCTGTTATACAGGCCAGTTTTGTCCATTCATGGTACACACAGATTAATGTCCTCATTGGAGAGATTCCTCATGCTTTATACATGCAGTTGCTAACACATAGCTGAGATCCATCAGTGTTGCTTTCTCATTATCAATGGCACTCCAAGGCCAACATGTTCTATTCACACACTGCTCTATGGACTTCTTCCTGCCCCGCCTGATTTTTCTCTGCTCTCCTCTGCTGCTGCTGCTCACAAGGACTTCCAGTGAGTGGGAATTGCACACATTCACCTTGTGGAAAAATTAAGGCCAACCTTGGGTTGAAGGTAAACAAGGTTCTCCCACTGAAGGGCAGCATGGATTGCACTGTACATTCAACTATGTAGCCTAGTTTTAATAGTTTGAAAATTATTTAGTCAGGAATGATGTAGAATTCAGCTATTATATTTGAGTTAACTTTAAAATCTTTAATATGTTAATACATTCATATGAAGTTTCTGGCGCTTTTCCATGAGTATATTTATTTAATAGTAAAATAAAGATGATTTTACTTATAAAATCTAATACTAGAGATAACACAGTATAGGACTAAAGGGAAGTACAAAGGAGTAGAGTTAAAATGTATTCTTTTAGTTTGAGATACTCATTTTCAATGCTGCGAGTATAGCATGTGGGCCTCTAGCTGTGCGCTTACTTCCGATCACTGCACTGTTTGTTGGGCCTGGAGTGTGAGCCTGGTTTCAGCAGGCTGCCAGTCAGATGGGCGAAGGGCCCACAGGGTCAGCAGAACACACCACATCTAGTTAGCTCAGTGAGTTCGGTTTTTAATCTTTCAGTTTTTAAATTACATTTTATTTTAATTTAATTTTAAGAGTGAAAACAGAAACAAAAAAACAAATAGAAGAAGTGACAGAAACAGGGTAACATACAACAATACATATGTTACAGATTTTCAAAACTGGTAGCTAATTTACATTGGTTGCTATATTATGTATTTTTTTTTAATGAGAAAAAGATAAAATAACAATGAAACAGTTTCAAGACAGGGTAGTATGACAGTTACAGTACTTATTACATGGCATACTGTCAGCTTCCTAGTGTGCAGTGAGTTTTGACCTGGCCCATCAGAGTCAGATTCGATCCCAAAGGAATAAGGTGGAGAGTTTAGAGTTAGGCTCCTAATTGCTGCTTTGGAAAGATGTAACGTAAGAAATTTCATCATGATTATGCAGACACTTGGTCGTTTCCATCCCTTCCACATTCCCCTTTTGTTGGGTCTCCCTTTGCAAGTAGCAACTGGAAACACTGTTTCAATGAACAGAGACAAATGAATGTGGGTTCTGCACAGGTGATGGTGTGGCAACTAGACCGCCACCTGTCCCGTCCAGCGGGTCAGTCAACGAGGGTCTCCTGGGAGAGGAGCAGGGAATGGAGGAGGGGACAAAGGACAGGAGATGCGAGAAATAGAGATAAGACAGGATTCTGATCAAGTCTCATTTATTCAAGGAAGCGAAACGGCTTTTATAGCAGGGGGAGAGGGAGTCAGCGTCACCGATGATGCGGGCATACTAAGGCAATCTTGCAGGCTAGAGGCACTCATGTGATCCGCTGGGGGAGTGTGCGGCAGGAAGTCATGACGTGGCAGCTTTCAGGAAGAGAAACCTATTTGCATAACACAATGGAGGGGGCTATCGTGCCCCCACAGCCACCCAGTGAGTAGCCAGTACTTAACTAAGAAACTAGGTATTATAGCAAGTGATAGGTGAAAAAATCAGGCATGGAGCCAACCATACAAATCCAATGGCATTTCTTCTGCATATTTTTATGCGATTTAGAACAAGTTACTTAATTATTTGGGATCTTAAAATCATTCTGTCCTACAAAATTTCCAGATCTGTAAAGCAAGCAGGTAGCCTTTGTATCTGTTTCTCTAGTATCTTGTTGCTAACACTTTTATTATATGCAAAGCTATTACAACACAATAAAAATAGCAAGCAAATTTAAAACAAAAAGTTATCTAAAATATTGCTTCGCTGATCGGTGTGAAGCCTAAGAGGCCAGGATGCAGTATCCACACTGTACTCCACAGAGTCTTCAAAGGGCAGCTCTGTGCTCAGAATGGATGTTTTAGTTAATAACTGCCTGAAGAACTGAATAAATGGACCATGATATACTTGCCTTAGAATTAGGGAAGATATAACATTAAGATGGTTTAAGTAAATCATGTGACAATATGTAAAATATTGAATGCTGTCTCTGTTTCTTATTGATTCTTTTTGCAAGGACAAAATCCCAGCTGTTACCACAGTTTGTGCAGCTGTGTGAATGCCAGAGGAGCTTAGGGCCCACAGGTCAGGTCATGCATGCCCGGAACTCTTGATACTATTATTAGATACTTTGTACATTATAATTATCTTGCTTTCTCTGAAAAAAAATATATACGTAAGTGGTACATACTGTTATTGTGCATATATTTTAAGTATTAGCACCCATTTTAAGGAAATATTTTTGTGCTATGCCTTCTCACAGAGCATTCTAGGAGATTCCTGACTCAAATTTCCACCTGTCTGAATTTGACAGTCACACAAGCTGAATTTGACAGCAATTGTTTTTTCTACTCATGCAGTGCTTTCTAAACTTTAGAAGTGTACATTTGGAACAGGAAAGCCCTCCACATAACAGAATCTATTATTTTTCTCTCAAATTCTGTTAGTCTGAAGTATTTCTCCATCACCTTGGACATAATACTCTTCAGTTCAAAGGGAAGTTTTACATTTTCTATGAATATAATCTATTAAAGACAGTATGTTTCTCGCCCTCAGTTAAACACAGTATACAGAGATTAAACCGTAATAATTTTTATTTTGACAAAAAGTAACATTTTATTAAAATTATTATGTCATATAAGTGAAAGCCTATCAAATGAAATGTATTGTAGGTAGTATTTTTAGCACTAAAGATATGTCGAGAAGGGAAATTTGGCCATTGAGCTTAATGGTCCAACTCAGTTAATGGTATTGAGCATATTTTACAATTACTACCAAAGGTTCCATGTAAACTTACAATTGAAATGGTTTCTAAATAAGTTTTCTTAGTTGCTATATTATGTATAAAGTGGAGATTTTTCTTCTATAAAGTTGATCTTGGCATTGTAAGCTATTTTTCATAAATTAAGAATCTTTTTTACCTCTTTGAGGATCTGACCTATAATAGTTTAAATGCCTGTTAGTGATTCTATGCTTTTCTTTAGGTTCCTGAATATTTTTCAGACTCAGGATTGAAAAATGTCTTTTTCTCTAAAATATTTCAGTGATCTTTTGATGTGGGTCTATGTTAACAGTATTCATCATTTTTTATAAATTCCATTGCTATTTCTTTATAGATTTTTCTCCTTGCAGGCTCAAAAGATTTTGTAATCATAGTCTTTTCTTTTTATTGCAGACAAAATCCTAATACTACATGACTGTAGCTTCCCTGCCTCTGTGTCTTTTGGCTCTTTTAAACTTTTGTGAGTTCTTGGCAATCAGTATGGCTTACAGTATTCAATTTTAAATGATAAGTTGTGCTGAGAATAGCTCTTATATTTTTTTGTGAGAGTGTTCTGAGTGATGGGTAATTCATTCAGGCTGGAGGCTCTCTTCATTTCCAGAGTTGATGTTCACACTGTGAGCAATTGGTCTGACCCATTTCTGAGCTATGGGTCCACCTTAGCAAATATCATTCCTATGTGTTTGTACTTAACATAATCTAGCATGTGCCTAATATTCAGGGAAATCTATTGAAGGAGATGATAAAATGGAATTTTGGTGTTTCACTACTTTTCTTTATTCAGTAGTCTTAGGTAGGAAACACTGATATTTTGCATAGGTTTTTCTGGGCCAAGTGCCTGTTGAGTGGGATTCAAAGATTAGCCACAAATTCATTAAAACTGAACTGGAATTTCAAAGTGACCTCATAATTCTATGTTTACTTATGAGATTGGGAAGAAATGTGTTTTATGCTGTCTTTTGTTGATCTTGGGTTGAGATGGGAAGAATTAAAACCAAATGATGCATACAATCTTGTGGCCTGATCTCAGGATCATATAGGCGAGAGAAACAAGCTCCTACAGATGACAGAAGGTATCAGTAGTTGTCTAAAGGTTAGTATTGGCTTGACTCTAAGTCATTGACCTTGTGGTGACATTGTACACTTGAATTAGTTTCACTTAGAGCACAAAATTTAAACCTAGCAATTTTGAAGAAAATAATACTTTTCTTTATACAAGTCATTGTCTGTTCCTCTGTAAATTAAGGATGTTCATACTAAGCTTCAATGTAATTCTGGTTGTAGTGTAACAGACTTTCACATTTTACTCATTAAAATGCCTTTTTTATGTTCAAAAACACTGATTTCATGTTATTTTTCACCCTCCTTCTTTTCTCTCTTACACCTTTCTTAGTTGATCTTTCCTTTGGAACAGTTTCTTTTCCTTCCACTAAAGATATGTTTGTACACACAAGATAGTTAAGCTAATTGTATAATTAATCTCTATTAGCGCAAGGAAATGGACAGTTAGTGCTTATATTGTTGATCAGTTTTGTATGCCTCTATCTGGTAATCTGAGGAAGTACTTTGAGGATAACAACATGTAGTATAACAACAAATGTTAATTTCCTGTCAATTTGTTTTGAAATTCTTTACAGTTTTTATTGATTTTTGACTCTTTAATATTAAAAAAGAAGAAATAAAAATTTTTTATAATTGTACAGAAAGTATAAAAAGGAAGAGATCATTTTATTGGTTTTGACACAGGAATTTTTTGACATAGGATTGCTCTGAATTTAAAGGAAATTAGTTAGTATACAGAAACTAATGTGCATGAAGTAGATTATACTCTATGCACACAGATTATCACATATACAAGTTTTGCCAAAACTGTATACACATCTGAGGAAAAGGAAAAACTGTATAAACATTTTAATATTAGATTTATTGAGATACCATGAGGCTAATCCAAGTTAACTCTGGCCTCTACAATTATAAGATGTGCTCAGAGTGATATCATTAGCTTCCAAAAATTTATTAGTGTAGCAAACCTTGGTTATCAACTTCTAATTTCTTCTTTAAGGGTCAGAAATATACCTGGGTTTTCTGTGACATATAAGATCCTCTTGGGTCTCCCATATAAAGGTAATACCTTTTACTAGAAAAGCTTATACTATTTTTCCTTTAAATATGTATTTTTTGGCAGACTCTCTCATGTCTATATATATATATATATATATATATATACATTCCACATATACTCTTACAGACATGAATTATTGAATTATTGCTTGGGATAAAAACTTTTAATTGTATTCCACATATTTTATAGCTTTACTTTCAGAAATTTAAATTAATTCTCCTGTGACATACAGCAAATTATGATAAATTAAGAAAAGAATTAATTTGAGTCATTTTGTAATAATATGTATTTCAATCTGTTTTATTAATTAATGCTTTCCTTGGAGCTTTATCTGAATTGATCTTTCAATACCATTCAAAGTAATGCAGACAGAAGGGCAGCCAGTAGCTCAGGAGATTACAGCACCTGTTTAGGAAGACGCAGAGGCTGGGGTTGGATCCTCCCACGAGCTGTGCCAGCCCCATCCCCGGGACATGCTGAGATGGTGACTGAGGCTGGGCGTGGCGGCCCATGCCTGTACGCTCAGTGCTTGGGAGGCTGAAAACAGGAGGACAGCTAGGAATCCAATCTGTGTAACGAGACCTTGTAGACCCTGTGCTAAATACATAAAAATTTTTAGAAAAGAAGAAATTCAGGCAAATAATATAGTCATTTAATTATATATAATTCCAAATCATTATAAACTGTCATTTCCCTAAGGCATTAGCAATCTGAATTGCAAGAGGCCGGGAGGAACATTTTTCTGAATTTTAAAATTCTAATAATAACTATTTCATGTAGCCTCTGTGGCCAAGTGTCTACACATCTCTGAGTTGATTAAACACTGATGTCTTTTCATTTTCCCCCTGGGACTGACAATCCCATGCACATGTATTTATATATTAATTAATATAGAGCTGAGAATAATGTTTACACTTAGATAAAATCACTCACATAAATTTAACTTCATCATGCTTGATTTCATTAATTAGCATTTTTCTTTATTACTGTTATGCTATATTGTCTTTCTGTTTCTTCCTTGACAATTCTCATATTCTTTGATTCGCAGTCTCTACTCTGCACAACTGAGTGCTGGTCCATCACGTTTTTACATTCACTACCATTACAACTCGCTACTTATTTCTTTTCTGTTGCTCTTTGCACCCACAGTGGTGGTGAAGCTAGGGCACATGTGTGGGAGCTGGCGCTGAGTCCTCCTGCAGGTACCTGAGCCAGGTTGCCCCAACTTGCAACCTAGGCAACCCAAGTTGAAAGTGGGCAACTGAAATATTTTACAAACCTCTAAAAGAGGAATTAGAGAAACACATTTATAAACAATCTTCTGAGCCACCAGGATACATAAAATAAATTTTTAAGCATTGCAGTAGCTACAAGGGAGATTATTCATAGCAGGGTCTTTTTTTTTAATAGGTCTACAAAATGACACAGCCTTGATTTCTTACTTCTCCAGACAAAGTCAAATTTGAAGAACTTGCTCTTTCCTGCTTACATTGCTTAGATTTTGGAATTTTAAGAAAACTCTATGTGCACAAATGAATTCCCTGAATTGCGTGCAACATTGAGAAGACACAGTGTGAAGGGATGGCAAAGGGGGCAGCACAGGAGGTAGCTCTGGAGCTGAAATCCTTGATGTGTGGGATTCTCTGCCAAGTAATTCTAAGTCAATGAAAGCACTTGCAATTGCTATTCTTACTTCGTTTGGATCATCTTGGGCTTGTGAGCAGCTGTTTTCAACATTGAATCTTATTAAATCTGATACCAGAAACAGCTTAACAGATGACCTGAATGCTGCCAGTGTTGCTCTCGAACTAACGAAGCATGAGCTAAGGTTTGACAGATTATCACTGCGCAAACCACAACAAAGATCACATTGCTTGTGTAAAAGCATACCAAATGGAAACTTCCTTTTCAAGAAAAAGCTGTTTATATTATTGAAAGCTCTGTGATTGCACTTTTCCCTTTAAGACATGGATTCTAATATAGGAGTTGTTCTTCATTAAAATTTCAGCATGCAGGTTAAATTGCAGTGTTGGCAATTTTTAATACATAAGTGGATTTTGGGTGACAGTTGTGGTACTATGTCTCTAAACATTTCACCATCCTTGGTATAGTGTTTAAGTTCTCTGCAAAGGTCTTATTCTCTTGCTAACTTTTAAGTTCTTTCTAGATTCTAGGACCACAAGAGAAACAATAAACACTCAAAGTTATTGTTGGGAGTGATTAGTGAACCAAAAAGTGAATGAATTGATTTCCAAATGCATGTCATGTGGTGCATGTCTTGAAAATCCAAACCCATGATTTTATCAATGGGAACTCTGCATCATTGCAGACATACAGATATATCAGAAATCAACTGCCATATTGCTATTGACTAGGTACACAAGCTGTCTTGAAAGACTGGAGCATTTGATGAACCGTCACGAATTATTTTGCAGAAAGTTGACAAATTAAATGACATATACAATTATATGAAGGTGTTTCCTAAAATGATGAAAGTATTTTAGAAATTTAGATGATAGTGGCTAACTATTAATTTCAATTAATAAATGAAGAGCTGCTCACAAATTGTTTCGTAGTAGTCATAGCCTGCTTAAAAACACTTTCCTAAATATTAACAGCTTTCATGTCATAGGGGTTAGATCTTTGGGTCTGAATCATAAGATGACCGTGTAAATAGTATGAAAAAAGATTTGGAGTGAGAGCAAAATGAGCTAGATTAATTGCTGTATCATCCAGAATCAAATGATGAAAGAAAGGGAGTATTTTTTGGATGGCTTTGATTTTAGTAACATGATGGACGTAAGGATGTTGAATCCTAGAACAGAATTATTCTAAAGCTTTAAACAAGGAAAAGCAGAATGACCATTATTGCAATGAAATTTTTTGAGGCAATTAGAAGACAGGGATTGTAGAGCAAAAACCAACCTGCAACCTGGAAGGACAAATGCTGAGAGAGAGATACAGGGCCCTAATGTTTCCTATTCTTGAGAAGATATCAACAAACTCCATTTAAGTATCTGTGAAGACTTATCTAGAACTGCTTAGGAAGTTACAAAAGGCCACATTTAAGTGGATGCAAAGGATGAAACTCACCTAGAAGCCATCAAAGGTGGTTTCCATTCTTTTGCAATCATACCTCTAGCATCTTCATCAGCTCATTACTGAGAAGATCAGGGGAAAGGCAGGGAAAGTGCCTTTTGGTACTAGTTGGCTGAAGGAACAGCAGCCACTACACACACCTCTGCCAAGTCTTGTCCTATAAGCCCTCTGTGAGACAAGTGCTCTCCTCAGCCCCCTCCCTGTCACTAGCAAGTAAGCAGGAGCAATCACTAGGCTCTCTGTGTCATCTTCCTGTGTTTCAGGAACTACTGCAGGCCTTTACTGCTTGATGGTGGAGACCTTGTCAACCATTCTCATATAAAAGGGATATAATGTGTGTGTTTAAATTAAAAAAATGTTACAGTAAAAGACATACTGCTATTGATCGTATTCCATGTGTTCTCCCTCTTATAAAACACAATAACTTATTCTTATCACATTTTGAAGCAAAAACATAGTGAATGTTGCTGTTTGGTGCCATCCAACAGAAATGTAGCCTTTTTTTTTTTTTTTTTTTTTTTTTTTTTTTTTTTTTTTAATTAAAAATAAATTTTTTTTTTTTTTTTTTTTTTTTTTTTTTTTTTTTTTTTTTTTTGTGGAACTGAAGGTTGAACTCAGGCCCTTGTGCTTGCCAGGCAAGTATTTATTCTACTGAGCATCTCCCTAGCCTGAAGGTAGCCTTGTAAAACCATTACAGTATGTGCTCACCCTCATTCATCACCAGATCTGGAACTGGTGATTTTCCACCAGTGTCAAAGTGGTCATTCATGGTTAATGCTTGGAGCTAATTAAGTGTGTTGCATCAGCTACAATAGCAGAGCTAAAAATATGGAAGTGGATATCTAGAAGTGCTCCAGAAAGCAGCAAGAACAATGTAAACATGTGCTGGAAGAGAAAGGGGATGCTGGGAAGGGGATTCATGATTTTCAACCTTTTACTGTAATGAAAAATTTTAAATTAAACATTATCATATTTGTGGAGTACATGTTGTGTATTTTCTGGTTTGTTGCATTAGAAATGAGAGTAATTGTTCTTTTGAGTTCATTTTCCCTTGAGACACAAGTTTCCCACCAAAACTATCTTCATACAAAATTTACAAATTTACGCATGGTCTTTTGTGTTTTAGAACCCTGAATAAGAGTTTGTGGACTTGCATTCTTTTCATTTGGTTTAAACCAGGAGTTGCCAATTTTTGAAGTGCACAATTAAGTATAATCATAATTTTATGTTGTACTCTCTATTAAGTATACTTACTAGAATTATTATTTCTGCTATTAGAAAATATCCTATTGAAATTTATATTTTTTCTCCAATAACATTAATATACTATTTGTGTAATCTTCCTAATCCTATTTTAAATTCCATTATAGATTTTAGTCAGGATACTTCTTGAACTGTTATTAAATACATTCCCTGAACTGATTCAGAAACTTTCTGGAGCTAAGTCATAAAGTATTAAAAAAATCTTGCATAAATGTAATAGCACATTGTAGAATTTTTACTGTTATTGTTTACTAAAATATATGCTATTTTGGATCTTATTTACTCTTTGAGTGCCTGTCTCTTCTAACCTGAGCAACTACTTTGAAAATAACAACAGTATGCAATACAATAACTATTGTTAATTGTTTCATAACTTTGAAATTGTTTCATAGCTTTTACTGTTTTTTGTCTTTAAAATTAATTTGAGCAAAACCCTGAAGTACCATTATTGTTTCTAAAATATATTTCAATATGCCAGATTTCTGAATTCTTTAATTGCTCTTACTCTCATGAAATTCAAGAGACTATTTTATTCATTCTCCCTTCAAGGCAATGACTAAGTCAATTTTCCTTGTTGTCTGTTTTTGTATTCCCAGTTAGATAATCTTTCACATGTTACATATTTTTTTAAGAGTACGTTCTCATATTAATTCAAGAGTATGTTCTCTCGAGTTGCATTTTAATGTCAAAAATTTTATTTATTTATTTATCTATTTTTATTGATATATGCATTTCCCAAACTGTGCAAAAATGGTGCTTGGGGGACATCATGGTAAATTCAAAAGGCACGAGGAAATACGTTTAAATTGACAGGAATCACAGTGATGCTAAGCACGCTAGGCACAGGGAATTACTAGCATGTGTTAGTTTGATATTTGAACAGCAGAGTATCCTGTAGAGGGTCATTTGAAATGCAATTTAACAACGTGGTTTCTGGCATGGTCAACAGTAAGTACAATGCAGAACTTGATGTGCATAGCTGAGGGGGTACTGTCCAGTTTGATCCTGAGGTTTGAGGAGTTGGGAGTTCTCCATTCCAAGGAGTTGGGAGTTCTCGACTCTCATTAATGCTAACCATCATTTTGCAAGAATGAAAAGGAAACTTTTAAAATTCATATATATTTTAAATAGTGCATATAATTATGGAACAACTATTGAATAATAAGTATTGCAAAGTTGTGTAGATTTATCTACTTAATAAGAAAAAATAAGTATTTGTTTTGGCTCGGTTTCTGTGAAACAATTACTAAAACACTAAGAGGGCCATGAAACAAAACTATATGGGAACTTGGGTATTATAACCAACTCTCCAGGGGTCAGAATGGTAATAATAATGATAATGTAAACATGTATAACATATGATTGGACATTTCACACCAGGAGTGCTAGTACTATTTCTAGCATATGCTGTAAAACTATCATAATAAAATTATTTTAAGACTGAGGAAATATAGGCTCCCTCTTCTTCAGTCACATTTTTATTAGGTAATAGTTCTATGCCTTGTATCTAACTGGGTCTGCAAAAGAGAAAAGGCACTTTATTATCTTCTTTTTAGCTTATCTCTGTTTTAAAAAATCATCTCTAAATTAAAAGCTACATGAGTATGAAAAATAATTTCTATAAGTATGTATGAATGGCACAGAATGGTGAGATTCATTTTGGTATGCTGGCACGTGCACAGAACGTGTTGATTGCCTTCCTCTCCACTTCCCCTTCTTCTTTTCTGTCCCCAGCCCCTCATATCCATTTCCCCATCTATGAAAGTTTTCCTTCTAGATTCCTTTGTCTTTCCTTATTTTCTTTTAAGTTGCTTTTGTAAGGGAAAAATGCCACATGTAGCTTTCTGATGGTAGCTTATTTTAGTTAATAAAAGCTAGTTTTTCAGGGCTGAGAGTACATCTCTTTTCCCATCTACTGCCAGTTCCAAGGTCTTGTTTCATTACAAATTTAATATTACCGCTTCTTTTTTTGTAATCCAGTTCATGTCTATTTCTGAATGAACCAATACATGAAGCAGCATTAAATTTAAGAACAGAGAGTATTTAATGTTTAAATTTAATCAACATATAAAAAGGCTGGCAGCAACTGACAGTGTTAAGGACTGAGATGTAAAACGAGGACCCTGTTGTTGTTAAGTGACAGCCCCCCAGGAAAATGGAAGAACAGAAATGTAGGAAAATATAAGGAAAAATAAGACAGAAGCAGTGGCACATACCTATAATCTCTGCTTCCTGCAAGGCTGAGGCAGGAGAGGCACAAGTTGGAAGCCAGCCTAGGCAATCTACTGAAACCTTGTCTCCAAATAAAAATAAAAATTAAAATTAAAATTAAAATGACAAAAGAGCCTGGGATATGGCTCAATAGTAGGACATTTCCGTAGCTTGTAGAAAGTTCTATGTCAGTCCTCAGTAATGAAAAAAGACAACTTAATTAGCTATGTTTTGCTTATACCTGTACATTTGATTCAACATATTCACATTATTTCTGCTTTATATCAACTTGGAAGATGAAAACAGCACCTCCTTCTTTATATTCATTGCATATTTATAGGAACATATTTTATGCTTACTGACCATTTGTTTTTTTTGTGACAATTTTTTCATTTACCTTATTTTCCATTGGAACAGTTCTATTTACTGAGTTTTTTATAATGTCTGTTTATTGAGGTTATTAGTTTTTTCTATGTCATATAAATATATATAAATATAATTATATTTACCAGCATGTACTTGATTATTCATTTTCATTATGGAGTTTTACACTCAGTAGATTGCATACATTAGGTTATTTAAGATTATTAAATGTTTTGTTTTCAGTTTTGCTTTTGGAATTTTATGCTTAATACATTTTTTTCATTCATTTACTTTGGTATACAAAGTATTTTGTTGCTATCCTTACATTACACTCATAAGACTTTTATTATAGTATTTAAAAATTAACCATACATATTTCTACTGAGGCTTCTAATTTTACATATAATTTTCAATTTATATGTGTATTATTATGATGTATACTCAGTGTGTTTGTTTCAAAACACTAAAATTTTAATTGAATATACTATCAAATTTTTTTGTTCATTTTTATTAAAAACTGCTATTTACCCTATATTAACATTTACGAATACTTTTTTCTTCTTATTTATTTGCATGTTCTGATACCAAGAACATACACTGATGAATATCTCTATTCATTAGATGATCAATAACACTTGTCTCCATTTTTTCTTTCATCTTTGTTCTTTATGTAAGTTTTATATACATGCATGATCCTATTCTATTCCATTCTAATCTATTTTATTCTTTTCTACTCTATTCCATTCTCCATCATCTAGTTATCTATCTTTCTGTACGTTGGTACCACTGGGATTTATTTGCTTGTTTTTTGTTTTATTTGCTTTGTTTGTTTGTCTTATTTTTGTCAGAGCCAGGGATTGAACTCAGACCCTTGTACTTGCCAAGGAAGTGCTCATACTACTGAGTCATCTCCCCATTCCTAGTACTGGGGATTTAAACCTAAGCCCTTGCAGTAAACAGCATCCCAGGCCTTTTCGTGCTTTGGAGACAATGTCTTGCTTAATTTTGCAGGTAGGACTCAAGCTTTCTATCTTCCTTGTATCTGATCTTCTCAGTGTTGCTCTTTACATCACTAATTCAACTTTTGGTAGTGCTGATGCTCTTTATCACTTCGGTGATGTTTTCTCTCAGTATCTTTATAAATAAATAAATAAATAAGTTCTTATTTTATCAGGAGGCTGAGGCAGGAGGATTGTTGTGAGTTCAAGACCAGCCTGAGCTACAAAATGAGCTTAAGGCCAGCCTGAACTGCATAGTGAAACCCTGTCTCAAAAAGACAAAAAAAAGTTATTATTTTATTAGATTTAGCCTAAAATATTTCATAACACATATCACAATATCTTCACTTAATTTTCTCATGTCACAGAAAACACCAATATGCATTTATTTTCTTAATTAAACTTTAAATATTTTCATACATATTTTTTCACTTATTTGATAAGAAGACTGCCTTTTACCAAAATGATATTCTATAGTTCTCAAGTAAATACCACTGTGTATCCTAAGAAAGAATTAAAAACATTGATCTTTCATTATAAATGTTATGATAGTACAATGATACCTAAATAAATATGAGTATAGACATATAAATGGATTAAATCTTTTAAATCCTTTCTTCAAAATGATTTATTCTACTGGATCTATCTGTTGGTAATTGTAAATAGTATGCTACTATAAAATATTTAGCATAATTTAATTTCTTCCACAGGGTATTTGACCAGAATGGTAGATACTACCTCCTTAGGTGGCTACCTTCATGTCAGGCCTCAGTGGAGAATGTACTATAAAACTGCTATAAAGTAGTCTTATACGTGAATAAAAGTAAGTTTAAAAAGGTTTTATAAAGTATTATAAACAAAATTAATTTCATGCACATTATCTTATTTGGTCTTCAATAATATGAATACCCTCCTATAATTTTATCCTCTCCACTTCTCAAGAAAATAAAAATTAACATCAAATTTTGTTTAAGAGAGCTTACGCAGCACATTTAGGAATGGATTAGTGCTCAAATATCTTTAAACCCTCAAATCATGAAGCCTGTCTCATTTTTCCAATTCTCAATAAAACAGTGCTTTTATCTTTCATAAATTAAAGAAAACTCCAGTTTTTATACATGGAAAGTGAGTATTTTTGAGCAAGTGAATCAATACTTTGTCATTTCTGATTAAGAAATCCATTTTATCTGTGTGCAAAATGCAAACTGTAGGAAAACAGGAATGTAACTGGAACCTAAGAGCTTGACTTCATTGACACTAAGGGTTAATTAGCTAAAATAAGTAACTGTTATAGCTTGGCATTTTTGCAAACAAAACAAGTGGAAAATACAACAGTTGTGGCCAGTTAAACACTTTATTGTGTTTGGCCATAAGTTGTTTAAAATAACACATTTTAAAGTATAAACTCCAGTGAGGGAAACTTAGTCAGTGTCAGAAGCTAATACCTGGAGCTTAAGTGCTCAGATTTGAGTTACTGCTCTAATAAAACATTTCAGTAAAACTTTCCTATAAACTCCATCTCAAAGAAATATGCAAATACGTTCTACAGTGAAATCCCCATTTCTGACCTAAATTTGCAGAACTTTCTAAAACTTTTGTTCTTCAGAGATGCAAGGGTCAGCTCTTGTGGGAATCATTCCAACAAGGCCAAAAAAAGAGTTTAAGGATGATTATGTTAAAATCATCGGAGACACAGAAAAGATAAGCCAGAAACTTTGAAAAGTTTCAACTCATCCACTACATGATAGCTGAGACTATCCTGGGAGTACTTTTTCTAAATTCTAAGACCAAGTCATTTTCAATTTGTTAAAGAAAAGTAAAAAATAGTGGCATATATAATATTCAGTATTTTTCTCTGAAAAATTTTATGGTATGTTCTAAGTTGGATTGTCTACATGATTATATGAAAAACTCTACTGGCCAAACATATACAATAATATTAAAATACAAAAACATCTGAAAAAATTATTTTGTGGCTGGAGATGGCAGAGAAGTAAGAAGAAGCTAACAATTCCCTGCTTAACCCCAGCACCACACCCAGTGAGTACAATCAACAGGTCCTGCTCCTAGAAGCCATGGTTTGTGTCTTTTCCTGTCTGCCATCCTCCCTCCCTGGGCTCAGGCTCCTAGGTCTAGCCAGAGCTGGGTCTCTGGTCCCTGGCTTTCTATTCCTCCTGGATCCTACACAAGCTGCTTGCAAGCAATGCTGGAGACTGTATCCTCTAAGTGTTGAGAACCCAGACCTCTGAAAGTACAACTTGTGGCCAGTCACCCGACCCCAGGAGTCTCTGTATAGCTTTGTGACAAGATCACACCCACTGATTGCATGCTAGATCAGTGCATCCAGCCACGCCTTAATCAAGACTGTGGCCATGGTGACCGGGGATGAGGAAAATATGAGGTATTTGGTGAGATAATTAACCCCTGTGATTCACGAGAGACACAATGGATATGACTGCTGGACCATGAAGCACACCACTGACCTGGATGCCAGTAAGATCTATTCCACTTACTTTGATGAGTGGTATGTATTGTCCTCAAGAGTCAGAACTGGTTGGATTATCTGGGCACTCAGTTTGCCTCAAGCCTGCTCCCGGGCAGAGCGGCGAGAAGTCAAACGTGTTGTGTGGATGCACTGAGTGGCCTGCAGAATGACTTGGCTGGACTCTAGGCTCAGGGAGATGTGGGAGGCAGAGCAGGAATGACCATTCCTGTTTGATAAGCCCATGTCCCCATTGTTGACTGCAGTGGGATTGGCTTGAGACTGGCCGGATGCTCATGAAATCTGGCACAATGAGAAGAGTTCCTTGATCTGGGTGAATGAGGAGGACCACACGAGAGTCATCTCCATGGAGAAGGGCAGCAACATGAAGAAAGTGTTTGAAAGATTCTGCCGGATCCACAAGGAGGTGGAGTGTCTGATCCAGGTGTGTGGCTGGGAGTTCAGGTGGAATGAGAGTTTGGGATATGTCTTGACCTGTCCAGCTAACCTAGACACTGGACTCTGGGCAGGAGTGCACATCAAACTACCCTGCTAAGCAAAGATAGCTGATTCCCAAAGATCCTGGAGAACCTGAGACTCCAGGAGTGTGGTACCAGAGAAGTGGACACTGCTGCCACAGGCAGCATCTTTGACATCTCCAACTTGGACTGTTTGGGTAAGTCAGAGATGGAGCTGGTACAACTGGCCATTGATGGAGCAAACTATGTGATTGACTGTGAGCAGCATCTGGAGAAAGGACAATATATCCATGTTCCTGCACCTCTTGTCCACAACAAGTACCAACTTCCCATCTATGGCAGATGCATCAAGATCTGCAGGACTCCTGCCCATTTAGTGGGAGACAATTCTACTTGCCTTGGGTTGCTCCCCACCTCCATCTCAGTAAAGACTCCTTGCTATCCTCCAAAAAAATTGTCTATATTGGTAAAAATCAGCATTGACTTTTTTTCTAAGTTAAAATCATTGATTAAGGAAAATCAAAGTCTTATAAAACCCTGAGGAAGAGGAAGCTGTAAGAAGATGTTCTATATTTAGGCAGTTTGGACTTGTTTTGATGAAATTGCTGACTTTCTTATACCTACTATTCCAACATGTCCTTTTACCTCCCAAAATAAAAATACTTTTTTCTAGCTAACAGCAAGTTATGCATAGGACTGATGGGCTATTCATATAGGGGGGGAAATCATTGTTGTTAGCCTAGACAGTATACACGTCTGTATCTTTATATCTATCATCTAGTTCTGTCTCTATATGTACTCAGGTGAATATGTGTGTATTTATATCATATTCTTGTGTGTATATGTTATAATCATATAAGGATGTGTATGTGTTTATGTAATGTCTGTTATATACATTTAAACAATGTCCAAGAGTATTCCCCAAAATATAAATTTTTTCCCTTCTTAACATTTTGCAGGGCTCATGGGTAGGTGAGTTCTTTTCTTGTAGTTATCCACCAAGGCATACTCGACATTTTACCTTGTGACTCTCTAATGTACAACCTAATAACATTTTACCTATATTATTGTCTCAGTGAATGCTTATTTGTTCAATACAAGTTCTATAGTAATTTACACTGTGAAGGAGACTCTAAAATAAACTGTATGCATAAAAGTTATACAAATGTACTTCTAAATGTTCAACTATATGTATTGTTTTGTAAGAGAATGTTAAATCCTCCATGGTTAACAACTTTAGAGAAAGTGAGGAAAAAGAAAGGTACATGGGTAATCTATAAGCATAATAAAGAGAAACATAATAAATCTATACATGAGATCATACAATGTAGACTGAATTAGTAATTTGCCACCAAATTTTTCTATTAATGGCCACATAATGAAAATTATTGTAGATGACAGTAAAATAATTTTTAGAAATTAGATGATTCTTGGACATTTCAATCAAAGTTTTACACAGGAAGACATAGAATTTATATAATTTATGTGTTTACATATAACTGGCTTTGGTGGATGGATCAATCACATTCAGATGGGAATGCAACGTTTTGTTACCTACATGGGGCTCACCAGGAAGAGTGAATCACCTTTGCAGAGTAGCACTTGAGATGCTGGTGGGTGTTAACACCTCTGAAATAAAGGCAAGCTCCAGTAGAACAAGCACACTTATTTGAAATTCTTTAGTGTGGTACATGTAACGGTTGTATTACTTTCAAATGGTGACATCTTACACACAGTAAAAATGACATTTTAGAGACTGCTTGCCAGTACTTCCTAGCAGACTGATCTGAAGGGCAAGGATGAGCCACTCTCACAGATCGAGGCATCCAGCACGGATGGCTGTACCCACGGAACGGCAGGTGTTCAGGTGGGAGCATTCAGAAGAGAAGGCTAAGTTCAAATCAGAGTAAAGGCAAAAATTCAGTCCAGAAAATAAGTTTGAGATTTTTGTATTTCTTAAGATGATGCTTTTACATATTGCGTTTTATGGATTTAAGTAGAATGTCCTGATTTCCTTGTGGAACAAAATATCTTTGTGCGATTAGAAAATCATGTTGGGGGTAAAAAGTTTAGTAATTGTTTGCTAATCTATTAATAGGTTTGTGTTAATCTAAATGCTTCATGCTACTTTTATAATTGCAGTATAACTTGCCATAAGAATTCCATCATTATACGTATGGAGGATGTCAAAATTTTTCATTTTTGATATGCTTTTGGGATCCTATTTTTTTTGGTGCTTGCCCTATTATTATTATTCAGTTTCTGGAGTACTGTGAACTCTGTTTGGCTATTCTTTCTAGGTTTCTCTTTTCCTGCACAAAGAAACAAGCACAAAAGTTACAGAGGCTTTACATTTACTAAAAGTAGAAAAAGAAATATGCTCTGCAGTGTAAGCACAGACCAACTGCAGCTAGGAAAAGAAATACGCTGTACAAAGTGAGGCGAACCACTGTGAAAGGAAGCACAGTAGCCAAAGCTCAATTGCCAGTGTTTTTTGTATCTACCACCCTTTCCTCCAGGTGATGTTAGATTGTCTTGGTGAAGCCTTTCTTTCATTGCTGAGACAAAATATTTGACACCTAAAATTAAGGAAGGAAAGGTTTTTTAGCTCGCAGTTCGTAGAGGTTTCAACAATCACAGCTTCCAAGGCAATGGTATGGCACAAGACGTGTGGCGTCAGGAATTGAACCTTGGCCCTGTGTTTGCTCAAGCAAGCACTTAGTCCACGGAGCTATTTTGCTGACCCATTTCTTTTTATATCATAGCTTAGCTATGAGCATTTTGAACTGTTAAGTTATATAGTTTACTTTGTACTTATTTCTATACTTAAGAGTACTTGTAGAATTAATTTATGTGGTTGGATAAACAGTTCATTCTCACTGTGGTAAAAATTATCTAGCCAGTCTTCATTTTTATCTATGACATGAAATACTGCTGTGAAATTCTCATACACATCTCTTAGTATATATTTTTACATATTTATTTTGGCAGAAGTGAGAATGGAGTTGCTTCTCATAAACTATTCAGCTATTCAAATTCCACAAATCATGACATACTGTTATTGACAAGATAGTGACCATTTATATTTCACAGTAGTATATACATAATCTAAAGTTTTGTCAATATTTTAACCATTCTTCTGGGTGTGAAGTGACATCATGTTTTTAATATTTCTTTACTGTAGCACTAATGAATTTGATCACAATATAATTTTATATTAGAAAATTGGACATGTAGATATTTTTCAATTTACTTGGTGAAGTCTTTTCCAATTTTCTATTGGGATGTACAATCATTTTTATTAATTTTGGGACATTACAGAGAACATGAGTTGTTTCAGTTTCATTTAAGCTGAGGCTTGACATTTTATTCTTTTAGTGCTATTTCATTTTCAAAAATAAAAAATACTATATGAAAGATTTATGTGTAACTTATGCATATAAATATAAATTGAACTTTTGATTTTCAAACTTGGCCAAATAGAGGAAATTTCACATGAATAAACTTATTTTTTCAATTATTCCTTTTATGAATAGTATTTTTCAGAACTTTTAAGATACATTTTGTTCCCATGTTCATGTTATTTTTACAATAATTCTTTGTCTTTCCATTTACATTTGGTGCTACAATTTATATAAAACTTACTTTTGTGAAATTTTCATGTACATTTAAATATTATGTTAGTGATGTCATTGATTCATACCTATCAATATATTTCTTCACTTTTAATTGCATTCTATTGGCCTGGTTGTCTAACACTTTCACAAAACAATCTCTTATATATCACATTTAAAAACAATATTCAATAAACGTTTTTAATTCTTTTTTAAAAAATTATTTCAACAAACAGTAGTCAATTTGTATTCTTACAATGTTTTTGGCGCAAATAGACAGCAAAAAATTTTTGCCAAAAATGTTGCATTAAATGAATTTATAAATAAAGTGACATGAAAACACGGTGACAACTGTATGCTTAAATGTTATCAATGACTGATTTTTTCTGGCTAAAAATAACTGAGTATGTGATACAAGATGGTGTGGCCCACAGAGCCTAATGACTGTACTATCGAATCCTTTATCAAGAATGTTTGCTGATCTCTGTTTTAGAAAACAAGTTTTATGATTTCTTATGAAGGCAGGGGTTTAATAAGGGTTTCCTGCTTTGACATGGCCTTAATTCCAGTTTTGTCCTCTAAACTTGGGAGCCTGCCACAATTACTGCTTCTTCTTCAGGGAATGGCAGATAATCTCTCATGGAAAATATGTCTCAAATTCTAAGTTCAACTCTGTTTCTTGTTTCATCTTACTTCATGAAAACTCTGAAGTTCTAGTTGCCATTTAGCCTTTCTACATCTGCAGACACATTTTCGAACATATTTTTCACTTTTTCTCAGCATTCTCTATGTAAAGGTTGGTATGCATTACATAATCTGCCATTAGAACAAGCAAAACATTCTGTATTTTAAAAAAATAAACTTTGTCTCCTCTGCTAGAAAACAACTGCAGGAAATTTAGGAGTATGTTCTACTATTCCTGCTGCAGCATCTACAGGCTGTAACACAGAGCTTGTGTTTTGTTAAAGGAATGGGTGTGGTGTCAAATAAAGCTATGGAACTCAGGTGCCTATGATGGATGGTTCTTGCCACACACACCTTTCATTCTCTAGGTTGACTTTCCTTCCATTCATGCCTGCAAGAATACTATTCACATTATAAAATATTAATAAAGCCTAGATACCACAAACACTTTGTTGTATGGAAATTGTAAAGTTGAAGTTCATCAGTTAAACACTTGAGGTTGTTAAACTGCTTGTGATGTTAAAACTCGAGAATTTGCTTTAAACTCTGGAAAAGAGTCTTTTTCTACTTCTGGGAATAGATCTTCCATATAAATAATAAGTAGGCTTAATGCTTCCCCTCAGAGCAAAGACCCAGATGTCTATAGAATAGAGCTTTAGTTCCAAATAAAGTTCATTTTCTGAGGGCCTATAATTGTAATTCAAGAGCTTTTGAGTTGATTTCTTGCTGGGATCAGAGAAGTCTTAAAAATAGATTCTTTTTAGAGTATAATTTCTATGAAGTGGTCATTCATCTTATAGGGTCAATTAACCAATCTATGATTTAGAAGAAATAACATCATCTATACTGTTGTGTTTTCAAAAAAGTTCTGAAGTCTATGGAATTGCCTATGACAATGTGCTAATTATGGAATTTTTTCTCTAGGCATATAAAAGAGAATAGAACAGATAATCCATAATAAAATATTCATCTGTCTATAACTGAGATAAGAGCATCCAATACTGGTAGGAGAAAACAAACTCACCAAGCAAAATATAGTCTAATTTTATGTCCTTCTTTGACTCCTAAGGGAGTTATAGCTTGTATTATGGTAGAACATTGCTCCTTTGGACTTCTTTCTTCCTCTCCATTTCTTCTCTAACAAAGGCAATAGCACACATTGGGAAAGGATCTGGCTTACTATCTCCTAGCTGCTGAAAGAACACCAGAAGCCAAGCTCCTAAGTTCTCTGTAAACTGTGTCTTCTGGGGATTCTCTTTCACTACTTGGGTTTTTGCCTCCAGCATCCAACATCCCTGCAGTCTGCAAGCATCAAGCTTAGCTGCTACCTAATGCATCATGTTGGTGTCACCTCATTGGGAAAACTGGAGCTTCCAGAATCATCATGAAAACTTTGCAAACTGCCAGATCCTAAATTACTTATTGATCTTTTCCCCTCCACTAGTGCTTTCTCATCATATCAGTTAAGGTGTTATGATCAATTCATTATTAAAATCTTTGGACAAAATGTTTGAGTGCTTCTTGCATTCAAGATGATATTTATGCAGTGCATATGCAGTGAGATTCTTGTTATATTTGTGTTAAATCTAACAATGCTTACATCTGTGTCTAATATAGCTATTTTTTCAATTTCCTAAAATTCTGTGTCAAATGACTATATTCAAGAAACCAACATACAAAAACAAAAAATAAGCAAAATACCTTATTAGAAAGTTGAGCAAGAACAAAAATTATTTCATACATAAAAATTTATTAGAAAATAAATTATACTTGATCTTAGCCAAAAGGCCGAGAATCGATAGAAAATAAATTATGATTAAAATAAAAATTTAACTTTCTTCACCTAACAAGTCAAAAATCTACTATTTTTCGACTGTGCAGTTAAATTATAAGATTTATATAGTGACAAGTTTTAATGTCAGTGGAAGATGCTGCAGAAAAAATTGTGTTGATTCCCATAATACTCATTAGAAAACATCCCCTGGGCAATCACTGCTTCTTTCATTAATAGATAGGTTAAGGGAATATTTTGAGGTGTGTTTCATAATTTAATCAATGTCATGATGTATTAGCATAATAGTGATACTCTTGTGGATGAAAGGTCTCCAAGAATCTTTGAAAGCAAAAGAAAGGACTCCTTTGGGGCTAAATGGAACAAAGTGTCTTGACAATTAGAATGATATTAAGGCAGAAAGTAAGGATAAAGTCTACTTAACACATCATTAAAATTCAATCTGTTTCATAACACCATGACTTTTATTTAAACTAATTTTCACAGTGCTCCTTTTTGTTTAACATTAGCATTTGCTGTGTTAAGCTAAAGCTCTTTGTATGCAATAGCGTTGTATTCAATTTTGAGAATTTATCTGGAGCATGCGGGAGTTTCCACCGTTAAGTACTGTTTTCGTAGGTTGTTAGCAATCATTAGTGTTTATAAAAATTAATGTATATTTCCTAGTTTTTAGGTATTTTTTTTCCTGGTGGAACCTGGGATTGAACTCAGGCCCTTGCACTTGCCAGGCAAGTGCTTATTTTACTGAGCCATCTCGCCCCCACTTCCCATCTTTTAGATAACTGGACCAAGGAGATACCTCAGTAGAATAAGTGCTTGCCTAGCAAGGCTCTGAGTTCAATCCCTGGTACCATTAAAAAAAAAAAGATTACTATATTACTTAAAATACTGGGGAGATAGCTCAGCAGTTAAGCACCTTCATGGCAACCACAGCATCCTGAGTTCAATCCCCAGAATCAAAAAAATAAAATAAACAAATAAATATATAAAACAGATTTTGTGATGCAAATTCATCACCAAATTAGAACCTAAGTCTAAACTGATTTCAGAAATTAGACATACATATTTTGTAAAACTTAAATGAATTCATTATAATAAAAAATGGTTTTACATCAAGATTATGTCACTATTTATATAATAGTATATAGTTTGAAATTGACCTTCCCATATGGTATCTCACTTGATCCTTACAACGGTCTGTTGGTATAGAGTTGTGATTTCAGTTTCTTTAATGTGGTAAACACAATTTAGAAAGCAAATGATTTACACAAGACCATACAGATAGATGGATTGAAATTACAAACGTTTGAATCTTACATTCAAATCTTTTAATTCTGTCCCATTATGTTATTGTGTTTGTGAAACTTGGTATGTATTTTTACTCCTTTTCCCTCTCTATCCTGTCCCCTTTCCCTCTCCTCCCTCCGCCTCCTCACCTTCCCCCTGCCTCTCCCTCTCCCTCTCCATTTTCTTCTTGCTCTAGCTCTCTCTAGTGCCTAGACAAGTGTTGTACCACTGAGCCACATACCTAGCCATGGACTGCAGCTTTCAAACTCCACTATGTGAACAAAAAGTTAAACATAACAGTAATATTTGAAAATATACGACATGGAGAATTGTATGAATGCATATGCATATTTATATTTACTTTATGTACAGTTATAATTTAAAATAATTGATAATTACTTATATGTCTTAATTGTCATGTGTTATGTGTTGTATGTGGGTCCGTGGGCAGGCTGTTTGCTTGGCTTACCTATATGGTTTCAACGCCACCTTAGAAATCTCTTAAGTTTGGCCTCAATATCATGTGGAGGAAAGTAGATGAAGTCACACAATTTGAGTCCCTATCTGTTGACACTTGAGATTTTATTGTCCTGTTCCTTCTTCCATGTAGTGTCTTACATCCTGGAGGCAGATCCCACTCACATGTTTATAAAAGCTACACACACACAGTGAATGAATGAAGTGGGAAGATGAAAATATGGACAGCAGAAAATTAGATAAGTCCACCATCATCTAAAAGGGAAATTGCTTTTATTCTACTACTTTTTATCTTGTGAGATCACAAGCCTAGAGTTTCCAAACTTCCTATAGTACCAAAAGAAGTTGAAATGATATTTTATATGTGAAATTTTACTAATTTCACAGACTATGCAGACTGTCACTGTATAGATTCAAATTGTAGTGATCCTCCTGTTTACAGCCTCACAAGTGCTGGGATTATAGGCGCGTGCCACCACACTCAGTCTCAATCACTGTCTCTGTTTGATTTTAAGATAGGTACATCAGGAATAAAACTAAGCTCCACTGAATTAACTAAACTGTAAAAGCAGTTTCATAAGCTTCCAGATTGACTACTATCCTGAAAGTTTTGCTGCAGAATAAACACAAACTAAATAGCTATGACCCCACAGGAGTCAAATTTAAATAAAATTTCAAATGTTTGTCTGATATCTTTAAATAATTTCATATTTATTAAAATTTATGAGAGTAGTGAATAACTCATAGATCCTTTTTCAGTTTTTCATGTTTTTAAAATTTATATTTGTTTTATGTGTCTCCACTTACATGTACAGATACATATACAGTGTATAAATATATATGCATAAGCAAATGTTTTTAATCATTTGAGGATGAGTTGGTTGCAAAGTGCTCATTTATCTCCAAGTAGTATATTGAGTTATTGAGTCCATAGGAATAACAACATTCCCGTACACAACTTCAAATTTAAATCAAGTGAATCGCATGCTACAGAGTCCATTCAGAATTCACAAATTGTTCTTAAATTTTTCATTTTAAAAACAAAGTCTCAGCTCATGTGTTGTATTAAATTTTTATGGCATTTCAGTTTAAAATTATAGAGCTGGGCGTGGTGGCGCATGCCTGTAATCCCAGCACTCGGGAGGCTGAGGCAGGAGGATTGTTGTGAGTTCGAGACCAACCTGAGCTACAAAGTGAGCTTAAGGCAGCCTGAACTGCATAGTGAGACCCTGTCTCAAAAAGACAAAATAAATAAATAAAATTATAGTGGATTTGCATGTATCTTTTTCATTTTGTTTTGTTCTGTTTAGGACAGGGTCTACAGAGTCTCACTGCATAGGTGGGACTTGCAGTGATCCTCCTGTTTATAGCCCCCTTATGTGCTGGGATTATAGGCGTGCACTGCCATGCCCAGTCTCAATCACGTGTCAGCATGCCCTGGGGGGGGGGGCAGCATGGTAGGCCCCACCAGCTCCTGTATCTGCCTATGCTGGCACTTTATTCTGCTGAGCTATTTGGCCAGCTCTGCATATATGTTAGATTTTGAGATTTGCAAAGTGTATTGGACAGTTTTTACAGGACTGCTGTTTGGGCTTGTCTGTTGTATCATGATTGGATTTATGTTTCATATTATTAGCAGACAGATTACAATACATTGTTGTTCTTATTAATATCAGGAATGGCACATAATTGATTTCTAGAATTACAAATAATATTAACTTGCACAAGTAGTTCAGATGATGTATTATAGTTTTCTACTTTGTAAATGTTTTCCTCTTTAAAATTAATATTTCAGGATGATATTTCAGAATGTATAGCTAATTGATTTTCTCATCCATAATTATGAAGATATGTGTGAAACAGGTATTTTTTATTTTACTTTTATCACTATATTTTTCAATTGCTATTCTACTTCAAGGATGAGCATGTCTTTCTGTTTTATTCATTCATTTACTCATTCTAGCCTGTAGAGATTCATGAATGCTTATTACCAAAGGACAAAAATCCAGTAATAATACCACATATTTTAACAGTTAAAATATCATACCTTTGCTTAGTGGGAGTTTCTTGTACCAATATCTGCTTGCTCATGACACACCCTCTTCACTCTCTGAGCTCTCTCCTATTTTCTGGCAAAAGCACATGATCCGGGTAGATTTCTGCTTTAATTCCAAAGGCTTTTTTTTTTTTTTTTTTTTTAAGAAGCCAAGCTTGCTTTCAGCAAATAGTGTGGATAAATTAAGATCTGTATGCCAGTTGTATATTCCCACTGCTCAGGTGCTCACTTCTCATCCCTTACAGTGGATGAATGCAGAAAATTAGTATTTTTAACCACTACTGTGACACTAGTGGACAAGAAAGTTTTGTACTTTAGCCAGGATGCTCAGGCATATCTGAAAGAAAGGCATGGGTAAAATAACAATGTGGAACTATGTGGAATACATGAGTTGCTATGCTGATATATCCTCTGACTTTCTTATCTTTAGAAATATTCCATTATAATTTTAGCATATGTTTTAACATTTTTATCACTGACTCCCTAAAAATTTAACACACTTATCAGAAATTGATTTAAGTCAGACAGGATAAATTTAATATTGATGTCAGAGATTTGTCTTCCTGTTTGTGCTAAAGAAAATTTTCAAATACAAATAAATAATTAAATATCTATTTGATAGACTCTGGAATAGCAGCAACACTAAAAATTAATATGAAAACAAAAGCCCCTAAAACAATCCTATTCCTTTATCAAGGTTTATTTCCTTTTATTTTATTTTTTTCAGAACCAAGGTTTGAACTCAGGCCCTTGCGCTTGTCAGGCAAGCATTTTTTCTACTGAGCCGTCTCACCTGCTATATCAAGGTTTATTTAAAAGAAAATATTTTAACACACACGAAACCTCTCTCCATTTTTTTTTTTTTTTTTTTTTTTTTTGTACCAGGGATTGAACTCAGAATTGCGCTTGCCAAGCAGGCACTGATTCTACTGAGCTATGTCCCTATCCCTCTATCCAAGTGTATGTACTTAACAGCTAACAGTATTCTTCCTTAATGAGAAATAATTCAGGAAGAAGCATCTTGAAAAATAAGCAAGTTTATCCAAATTTTTAAAAAATGTTTCAAATTTGAATATATCTACTAATATCAATATGAAAAAGTGGCTTTAGAGAGATGTAAAATACTTGGCCTTGTAACTCCAAGACTAATCATATTCAAATATACATATTAGAAAACTTTCATAGCATTTCCATGAAATAACATACTGACATAAGTATATGAAGAAGCTAAAGAAAAGTCTTCTTATTCTAATATTGTTTCAGGAATTAAGCATTGTTTGAGAAAATATGAAATATGAAACCTTGATTTTATCTCAAAAACATTTTTTTTTTTTCCAGAAGTGATTTGCTTTTATTTCTGTCACTCTAGCTCAATCACGAAATGTCACAGTGATTCATTTCTGGGGTGGGACGGAAGAAGGCGCAGTGCGTTCCTTCGGGGTGCAGCTGGCAGAGGGGCGCAGGGCGGGCTCCCTGTGGCAGCTGCAGCAGCACCAACTGCCCTGCCGGCAGGTAGGCGGTGTTGCGTGAGCGAAACAGCTGCTACGCGACGCCCTCGGCGGCTTCCAGCTTCTGCAGCTCGATCAGGCCGTCGCCCATGGTAGCCAGCGAGCCGGCGATCAGCTCGGCCACCTTGGAGTCGCCCTCCGCCGAGCCGACGGCTGCCTTCCTCTTCTTCTTCTTCTTTTTTTTTTTAATATATTTTATTTTTTTATTTTATTGAACTACAAATGTCAATCAGACAGTTTCAAGACACCTTAACAATACAGATGCGATAAATTAATACATTGCAAACTGTTTTCATAATGTTTTGGTATTGTACAAGGTACATACATGATATTATATTTACAGATATTATTTTAGCAGATATCTCATCAGTGAATTAAGAGTGTAGCTGCTTACTTATCTTATTTTTTATACCTGAATTATATCAAAAATTCAATAATTATTTTCCAAGCGGATGACCATAGTACTAGAAGCCGACATAATATCCTGTCCAACCACCATCAGTGCAAATCTTGCCTCTCATAGGATTATGCAGAAGCATAGCGTTATCTATCCCAACTGTACTGTCTATACACTCACATCATGATTTTTTCTTTCTATACCCCTTCCTTTGTCTACACCTGTCAAAGGTGGGCACTCCATTGACATTCAACTGACTTAGGTGCTTGAACTCGACACCACAATCCAACACAATCCAGCATTCCAGAACAATAGTGAGTTACTCAAAGAAGTTGTCGACCATAGCCCTTTACAGCTCAGCTTAATATTATGGCCCCACGATGTATACTGCATTTTTGTACTTTTCTGCTGGATGGGGAGATAGCTCAGTGGCTGCCTGCTTCTGCTGCTGGCCTTTTCCACCACGAATCTGGCCCGCTCTGCTTCCCGCTGAGCCATCTTCTTGGCTTCCACAGCTTCCGTGAACTCCTCCCCAAAGGTCAGGTGCGTCAGGGACACGTCGTCCGCTCGCTCCGTGACGTCGTCGCGCACCTGCCTGGGGACCAGCGCTCTCCGGGTGATCAGCTCGCGGGCGTGGAAGCGAGCCACTAGGACCTGAGGGTCTCAGGGGTTACGGCGGCAGCACGCGCTCGCCGCAGTCCTCACCGATGCTGGTGAAGACTTGGGGCAGGGCGATGTCGGTGTTCTGCAGGCCTTTGCTGCCAGTGATGACTGGCACGTTCCGGGGTCGACAGCGGCCGACAGAGACGATGGGTTTCTGTACCCACGGGGTGAGAAAAGGAGTGCCTTCGCCCACCACGATGTCCTGCATGCCACGGAATCGGTCAGAGATGACCGCTCTGCGCCCGGCGTCCGCACTGTATAACGCAGAGTTCACCACGCCTCCTGCCCCGGCTAAGGCCAAGGCCGCACTTGCTGATGGATTCGAACAGTTTCGCAGCCATGTTTCCTGCTGGGGGCCCCACTCACACCTGTACCCACTCTGACCTCCACATGAATTCCCCTCAAATGGTGGCGCATGCCTGTAATCCTAGCACTCGGGAGGCTGAGGCAGGAGGATTGTTGTGAGTTCAAGACCAGCCTGAGCTACAAAGTGAACTTAAGGCCAGCCTGAACTGCATAGTGAGACCCTGTCTCAAAAAGACAAAAAAAAAAAAAAAAAAAAAAAAAAAAAAAAAAAAAAAAAAAAAAAAAAAAAAAAAAAAAAAAAAAAAAAAAAAAAAAAAA